>CAUYTI010128439.1:0-11459 GCA_963575145.1 Galago senegalensis
CCTCTGCATGAAGGAATGCACAGAGCAAAACGGAAACAAAGACACAGATATGTAGACGTTTCCCCTTTGTGTTGATACAACAGGTATCACTGGAGAAGCTTGTTAAAAATGCAAATTCCTGCATTCCTCCAAACCCGGAGAACCCACCGCAGTGGGTCTGGTGTGAGACATTTTTTTTTTTTTTTTTTTGAAACAGAGCCTCAAGCTGTCCCCCTGGGTAGAGTGCCGTGGCATTACAGCTCACAGCAACCTCCAACTCCTGGGCTCAAGCGAGCAGCTGTCATTGTTGTTTGGCAGGTCTGGGCTGGGGATTCGAACCCGCCACCTTAGGTGTACGTGGCTGGCGCCTTAGCTGGTTGAGCTATAGGCGCTGAGCCGCGCCAGGTGATTCTAACGCAAGTGGTCCCAGTGGGAAACTTGGAGAAGCACCCAGGACTGTCTCAGACCTGCCAGAGTGAAGACTGGAGAGACTTAAGCCCAGGGACTTCAATCCACTCTTGGAAACAATGACAAGGACCCTCCCACATACTTCTTACTTCCCGGGAATCTTTTTTCTACACAGTTCTATTTAGTGAAGACACAATCGTTCTCTAATTGACAGTAATTATTGCTAGCGAGTTGTATAGCTGCTTGTAGCACTGACTTTCAACACATTATAATCTGATCCCATCATGGGTGATTCTTTCTGAAATGACCAAGTTTCTGTTTTTTCTGCCCATTTACAATTACTTGAGGAGGCCCAGGTCCCTTGGATACCAGAATGTGGGGGTTTGAAGAGGCTGGGAGAACAGGTGAGTTTCTTCACTGGTCTTTGATCTCTCCTGGGGACTTAACCCATCATTTCCACTTCTGTCCCTGCCATGGTCCTAAAGGCCCATAGCATCTGTAAAGACAGCCAATAAAATGTCACCCATAATCCTGAACTCCTGACCTTTAATGATGCTCATGTCTATACCACTGCCCAGAAGCACCTGAGGTCCTGTCCTCTCCTAGACCCTCTACTCCACCTGAGAATTTCGGACCAACTTCATCCTGTTCTGTGGTCTCACAGTTCTATCATCCAAGCTCTCCTGGGGTCAGTGAATTAAAATAATATGTGTGGGGTGGTCAAATGACTTTGGAGCAGGTGACTAGGCAGGGGCTGTCCCAAATGAAACACCTGGGCTCTGAATGCCGAGAAATCACTCATGCTAACCTCAGAAGTGGAGGGGCACCCAGGCGGGAGGGGATACGTGCTCAGGGGATGTAAATTTAGGGCCAGACCAATCGGCACACACTTAGCAGTATAATTTTGTGCCCCCATCAAATAAATTCTTGAAAAACCGTATTTCTGTCACATCTCCATTAAAGCGGACGATTCAAAGTCAGAGTCAGCTGGGCAGAAATACAGCTTAGCAGCGACAACAGCTGAGAGATTTCGGGCTGCTAAAGGAAAATGTCAGTTCGGACTGAATTTATTTCATAGGCAGTTAACTTGCCACCTCGCTTGGGCAGAAATCCTGTTCTCTGGATAGGAAAGGAGGGGAAAAACCCAAAGAACTGAGCCAAACCCAAACTCTCCACCATACCTCACACAAAATAAGCCCCCTTGTCTCCCACCCTGGCAGTAAGAGGAGAGACTGCCACCAGGCTGCTTCAGTGCGTGCTGTATTCACCCAAGGAAAAGATCAGCCAGGAGGTGAGGCTTGGGAACGATTACTCAGGGAGCTCCACCCTTCCTCCCCAACTGTTTAGCTCAGCCCTGCAGTTAAACACTAAAAATACACCAGCTATGAACTGTTCGACCAACTCTCCTGCTATTGTGTCCCCCTCCAAATTCACATGCTAACGCCGTCACTTGCCTTGTGACTGTTGGAAATGGGGCCCTTATGGAGGTGATTATGGTTAAATCAGGTGTGAGAGTAGAGCCCTGATGGGACAGAACTGGAGTCCTTAGAAGAGGAGGAGACAGCAGAGAACTCTCTCCAGTGTGGGAGGACTCAAGCAAAAGGCTGCTGTCCACAAACCAGGAAGAGAGCCCTCCCTCCCCAGAACCTGGTTGGGGTCTTGGACTCCCAATGCCCAGAACTGTGAGAAAATAACTTCTGTTGTCTAAGTCACCCAGTCTATGGTATTCTGTTATGACAGCCTGAGCTAAGATGTCACCTTACCTCTGTTTGGCACAAAGGGCCCCGGAAAATGAGTCAAATAGCTTAAATTCCTCCACTCTCCTGCCCACCCCATCTAGTGTTGGAAAAGTAGCTCATGAGGTTGGGGTGGCTCAAGGTCTTAATGTAGAATTTAAAGGAAAAAAAGACACCATTTTTCATGATTTGGAATTAATGTAGTGTTTAAACGAGTAGATCATGTTAGATCATGTTAGTAGATCATGAGGCCCTATGCCTCATTGCCTAACAGACAACCCAGCCCAATCAGAGGTCAGCCCCCTGGCATCCACCATTTATTAGCTATGACATTTGGGGACAATCGTTTGTTAGCCAAAAGCTTGTTTGAATGAGAAAAGCTTAGATAAGTCTCTTAGGACAAGACAAGTTAGAGGAATCACAAGTGATCTTGGGTGAGGGAGTGACGATGACAGCTTGTCCTTACTGTCCTGTCAGAGTCGGTGGCCTGGTGCAGAGTTCTGGGGGGTTAAGGACAAAAATGTCCAAGGGAGGATCTTAGGGGTGTTCCTTCTACTGCTCTCAGGACATCTTTAGTAAACACCCATTTCCCCCTAAAGCTTTCTGAGGGTCAGATCTGAGAAGGCTTCATGGTGTGGAGTTATGTGGGAAGTTTAGGTCTAGTGCCCGTAAATAGCCAGAGCAGGATCAAAGCCCCTCCTGGCACCCTCTGTGGGGTTGGACAGTCAAGTCCACAAGCCCATCCTAGACAAAGTGCCACACACCTCATTGCTGAATATCACTAAGGTCTCCTTCAAACTACCCCCCTTGGCCACGCGGAGATCATATTTAATAAAGTAGCCAGCTCAGGTAACTATCTGGGGCGATGGTTGTCAACTTCAGCGATGTCACTTCCCTCTCCCAGGGGACATTCGTCAATGTCTGGAGACATTTTTGGTTGTCATCACTGAGGGGAGGAGCTGCTGGCACGTTTGGGTAGAGGCCAGGGACGCCCCTCCACAGCCAGGGGTTATCTTGCCCAGAAGGTCCATAGTGCCACGGCTGAGAGACCTGCCCTGGGCCTTTGCTCTGATGATCACCCCAGGAGTGAAAAATTCAGGAGTGACATTTACAGCAGGCCATGGAGATCAGCTGGCTGTGTTATTTCAAAACAATAAAAACGAAAAGCAAACAATTATGTTTATGAGCTGCTTCCTCTCCACTGCCTCGGCTGAAATGACATCTAACAGACTTCACTCTGGAGCCTGCTAAATGAGTTAGTTTTAGGACTGAAAAGCAAAGGCGAATTTCCAAAGCGATGGGCAGGCCGGGTGGCTGCGGTCTCTATCCAGAGGGGAATGCCCACTGCCCTCTGCTGGAGAATTTTATAACTGCAGTGCTAAGTGCTTAAAAAAAGAGCGGATCGTTCTAATTTGAATGTCTGGGGCCCCTGACTTCTTCCTTTGGATATGTGATTGCCAACAAGAGTGGGGAGCGTGTTGGTTTATATGAACAGTTTCTTTCTTATGTAGTACCCTAAAAGACATTATTATTTGGTGATGATTAAATCCCTGTTCCTTCTCCACAAGCACAGAATTAATCCATGAAACAGGATCAAAGGTTAATGATACAAACAACAGAAGCAGATCCTTGGAGGCTCTTTTTAGATTTTTGATTACTTAAAAATGATAGGAAGTTCAAAAAAACCAAAAGATGGACAAGCAAAAGGAAGAAGAAAAATTATGAGCAGTCTCACTTTCAGAAAAAAATTGACTTAACATTCTGGAATCTTTTCTTTTTCCATTTTATTTTTTCTATAGAAACATGAAAATAAAAATGCTATGAAAATAGTTCTTATTGTTTTCATTTTTCATTTGTACAATCGGCATAGGTAAACATGTTTGGCTTTTTTCCTTTTTTATAATCATTTCCTCATGCTGTCATGAGCATTTTTTGTTACTGTTCAGGACCCACAGATGCCTTCTCAGAGAAGGACTTGTGGGACCAGCTGCTGCCTTAGCTGCCAGCCCTCAGGAGCTGTCTCAGCCCCGGGGAACCGCTTGGCTAGGTTACTAATCTTGCCAGCACAGCCCTCATTCAAGGTTGGTGGTGGGGAGGTGATGTCCCTGCCATTCTGGGTGGTGTTTTGGGCCATTCCAGCTTTGCACTCAACTGGCAGCAGCTGGAGTTCTGTCCCTGTGTCATCCTCTATAGATTCTGCATATACTAATATAGGTGCTGTGATAGTTCTTTGTACGTGTTAACTTGACTGGGCCATGGGGTGCCCAGATAGCTGGCTAAACATTATTTCTGGGTATGTCTGAAGAGGTTAGCACTGGGATCCATAGACTGAGTAAATTGGATGGCCCTCCCCAGTGTGGATGGGTGTCAAAAAGGCAGATGAGGGCAGTGCCTATAGCTCAGTGAGTAGGGCACCAGCCCCATATACTGAGGGTGGTGAGTTCGAACTTGGCCCCAGCCAAACTGCAACAACAACAACAACAACAACAACAACAACAACAAATAGTCGGGTGTTGTGGTGGATACCTGTAGTTCCGGCTACTCAAGAGGCTGAGGCAAGAGAATCGCCTAAACCCAAGAGCTGGAGGTTGCTGTGAGCTGTGATGCCATGACACTCTACTGAGGGCAACAAAATGAGACTCTGTCTCTTAAAAAAAGAGAAGGCAGATGAAAGAGGAATTCACTGTCTTGCTCCTTAAGATGGAGCATCCATCTGATGCCTTTGGTGTTCTTGGTTCTCAGACCTTCAGACTTGGACTGGGCACCACCAGCATCCCTAGGTCTCCAGTTTGCAGATGGCCAATCTTGGAACTACAAGCAGGCAGTTGATTCTGGAAAGGATCCCAGGGACAGGAGCAAGAGGGGAAAGAGGAGGAGGGAAAGGTGTGTTGACTTGGCCACCACAGTGGGCACCTGGGGCTCCATCCTGGTGGCACTTCTCGGGGAGCTCAGTAGAAAATGCACCCGCATTCTCCGAGATCACATAATAATCTCTCATCCACTGGCTCCCGTTCCCTGACGGCCAAGGCTTTCCTTGAGGGGCTGTAGGTCCCTTGCACTCACAGGATGAGCATGTGTGGGTGGACTTTCACAAACACCCCCACTCGGTGCTGTGAAATCACACCTGTGAAGGGTGGTGGGCCAAGTACAAGGTGGCACAGCAGGAGAGGGTGTCTTGGACAGACGGGCTTTCTGCTCTGTCTTCCATGTCTCCTCCTCTCCGGGCTTATGCTTTTGTTTTGGCAGAGCTCTTTTCTACTAGTTTCATCAAAAGACGGCACAATGGCAGAAGGCCTAGCGACAGCAGTGTGTCGAACCGCTCGATTGCCAGCCGGACACATAGCCAGCCTCTGTGCCTGCTGTATACTTGCCTTCCTCCTTCTCACCACCCTCCTTATGGTCCTGTGTGTCCTGACTGGCTTACACCTGCTTTCTTGACCCTTTCTGTTCTTTTGGGTTTACCCTGTCTTGGGGGACATCCTCCACTAGCTTCCTGGAAATGGTACGTCGGAGGTAATCGTCTTTAGAACTTGTACGCCTGGAAATGTCCTTATCCTAGTCTCACAGTTTATTAAAAGTTTGGGAATCACATTCTTTTGCAGTTTTGGAAGGTGTTACTTGATTTCTTAATTCTAGTGTTGTCAAGAAGTCCAAAGCTAAAATTCTGATTGTTGAGTTTTGAAGTGAACTGTTGTTTTTTGGGTTTTTTTTTTCCCTCCCATCCCTGCCACCCAAGCTTGAAGTGTCTTCTCTTTGTCCTGGTGTTCTGAAATTTCACAGTGACATGACTTCAGTGTCAGTCCATTTTTATCCACGGTGCTGGGTGTACATGAGCCCTTCATATCTGGAAACACCTATCTTTCAGGTCTGAGAAACTTGCTTAAATTATTTTTTCCCTTCTCTCTTTTTTTCTTCTTTCGGCAATTCCTATTACTCAGTAGCTGGCTCTTGGTCTTTAAAATACTTTTCTGTTGTCTGTGTTTCAGCTCTAGGAGAGTTTCCTGAATTTTAATATAATTCCTTTACTAAGTTTATGCTCTAAAAGCTCCTTTTTATTCTCTCTTCTTTCTCTCTCTCTTTCTCTCCCCTCTCTCTCTCTTTTGACAGAATCTCATTTTGTCACTCTTAGCAGAGTGCCGTGGCATCAGAGCTCACAGCAACCTCGAACTTTTGGGCTCAAGGGATGATTCTCTTGCTTCAGTCTCCCAAGTAGCTGGGGACTACAGGTACCCCCAACAACACCTGGCTATTTTTTAGGCACAGAGTCTCGCTCTTGCTCAGGTGCTCTTATACACCTGAGCTCAGGCAATCCACCAGCCTCGGATTCCCAGAGGGCTAGGATTACAGGCGTGAGCCACCGCGCCCGGCCTCTCTCATGCCTCTTTCATGTATACGCAGTAATATATAATATGAAATATTTCTGATATGACATAGACCATCACGTAATATGTGCATGCATACACATTATCACCTTGCTCTTATTTCACGAATATAATCTCCTACGTCACTGGGAATATTCCCGTGATTATTTCTCATATCTCAAGTTGCTTTGTTTGTTTGTTTGTTTTTATTACACATTGAAATTTGCTTTAATACTTCTTTGGGGAAAAAAATATCACACTGTTTTTTTTAGTTATAATATTTCATGGTGTACATATACTACAGTTTATTTTTATTTATTTATTTATTTATTTTTGGCCGGGGCTAGGTTTGAACCCGCCACCTCAGGGATATGGGACCAGCACCCTACTCCTTTGAGCCACAGGCACCACCTCATTTTTATATCTTGTTTGGGATAAATGTCTATTCAAATCCTATAATAATTATTTTTTAATTATTTTTGTTGTTATTGACTTGTACGTGTGATTTGTGTATTTTGGATATTAATTCCTTATCCTATAGGTTTTTTTTTTAATTACATTCTATGGGTTCTTTTCACTTTTTTTTTTTTTTTTTGGAGACAGAGTCTCACTTTGTTGCACTCGGTAGAGTACTATGATGTCACAGCTCACAGCAACCTCAAACTCTTGAGCTCAGGCAATTCTTTTGTCTTAGCTTCCCAAGTAGCTGGGGACTACAGGCATCCACCACAACACCTGGCTTTTTTTGTATTGTAGTCGTCGTTGTTTGGGAGGCCTGGCAGGGTTCGAACCCACCAGCTCTGGTATATGTGGTTGGCACCCTAGCCACTGAGCTACAGGTACCGAGCCTATTTATTTATTTATTTATTTTGAGACAGAGTCTCACTATGTCGCCCTCTGTTGAGTGCAATGGCGTCACAGCTCCCAGCAACCTCAAACTCTTGGGCTTAAGTGATTCTCTTGCCTCAGCCTCCGAAGTAGCTGGGACTACAGGTGCCCACCACAACACCCAGCTCCTTTTTTTGTTGTTGTTGTCTTTGTTTTTTTTAGCAGGCCCAGGCTGGCTTTTAACCTGCCAGCTCCCATACACGTGGCTGGTGCCCTAACCATAGAGCTACGGGCACCAAGCAATTTTTTTTTTTTTTTTGCAATTTTTGGCTGGGGCTGGGTTTGAACCCTCCACCTCTGGCATATGGAGCTGGCGCCCTACTCCTTTGAGCCACAGGCGCCTCCTGATTTTTTCTTTTTAATCGAAACAGGATTTCCCTCTGTGTACCTAGGTTAAGTGCAGTGGGATCATCACAGTTCACCCTAAGCTCAAACTCCAGGTCTCAGATGATCCTCCTGCCTCTTTCTCTAGAGCAGCTAGGACTACAGGTGTGTGCCACAATGCCCAGTTAACTTTTTTACTTTTTGTTTTTGTTGAGACAGGGTCCTACTATGTTGTCCTGGCTGGTCTCAAACTCCTGACTTCAAGTAATCTTTTCAGCTCGGCTTACCAAAGTGCTAGGATTATAGGTGTGAGTCTCTATACTCAGCCTGGTATAGAACATTCGAACATTTTGACAGCTTCTCACAATAAGAAATGTTTTATAACATGACCCAGTCATACACACAAAAACATATACTACTAACATAAAAGTCTCACAAACCTATTCTTTTTGTTGTTGTTGCAGTTTTTGGCGGGGGCCGGATTTGAACCCACTACCTCCCGTATATGGGTCCAGTGCCCTACTCCTTGAGCCATAGGAGCTCCCCTTACAAACCTATTCTTAACCTTTATTAAAGAGAATGCAGCCTGTTATCTTTTATTTTGTTCTATTTCTCTTTTGTAAGTCTTTTGTGCCCTTACTGATTTTCTTTTTTTCTTTTTTTTTTAAAGAGACAGAGTTTCACTTTATTGCCCTCGATAGAGTACTGTAGCGTCACTCAGCTCACAGCAACCTCCAACTCCTGCGCTTAGGCGATTCTCTTGCCTCAGCCTCCTGAGTAGCTGGGACTATAGGCACCCAGCACAACACCAGGCTATTTTTCGTTGCAGTTTGGCTGGGACTGAGTTTGAACCCCTCACCCTTGGTATATGGGGCCGGCGTCCTATCCACTGAGCCACAGGCGCTGCCCCATTTCTCTTTTTTAAAATACTGGTTTCAAGTTGCTCAGTTGATTTCATCGATTTCTGATAGATGTGAACTTTAATTTAAAAATTATTCCTCTGGGTGGGCTGGGCATTGTGGCTCATGCCTATAATCCTAGCAGTTGGGAGGCTGAGGTGGGCGGATTGCCTGAGCTCACAGGTTCAAGGCCAGCCTGAGCAAGAGCAAGACCTCGTCTCTAAAAGTAACAGGGCGTTGTGGTGGGCACCTTTAGTCCCAGCTACTTGGGAGGCTGAGGCAAGAGAATCACTTGAGCCCAAGAGTTTGAGGTTGCTATGAGCTATGATGCTACAGCACTCTACTGAGGACTACAAAGTGAGATTCTGTCTCAAAAAAAAAAAATTCCTCTGGGGACCCTCAGATTTGATTATGCATATAGTTTTCTGGGATGCCAGCCTTAGCGATTTTTATTTATTTATTTATTTTTTGGAAACAGAGTCTCAATGTGTCACCCTCAGTAGAGTGCTGTGGTGTTATAGCTCACAGTAACTTCAAACTTTGGGGCTTAAGCAGTTCTCTTGCCTCAGCCTCCCAAGTAGCTGGGACTACAGGTGCCTGCCACAACGCCTGACTATTTTTGTTGCAGTTGTTTAACTATTGTTTAGCTGACCTGGGTTGGGTTCTAACCCGCCACCTTTGGTGTATGTGGCTGGTGCCATAATTACTGTGCTATGGGCACCGAGTTACTTTAGAGATTTTGGTTTGTGCTCTTAAGAATTTATATTTTTATCAAGCACCCACAAGTTTATATTTTTATCAGGTGCTCAGATAATTCTGCAGTAGCCATAGCCAAGTATTTGGGAACTATAATACTAATAGATTTAATCTAATAAAAACTAGTTTATTTAAAACTGAATTTATACCTGAAACCTATAATTGTAACTCTTTAAAGTTATTGCCCTTTTATTTAAGAAAATCATCCATTGCCTAAATAATTGGACTCCAATATTCATATTGTCTAATAAAATGTGGGGAGCCATCTTATGCAGTGATTGACAGGTAAAGGAATATTAAATTCCTCTTGATTATAGAGAAAAAGCTGGACACTGTAGTAGATTAAATTCACCCTCTGGTTTGTTCCATTTGGTAGTGATGTTGTCTTCTTTGACACAGACCAGTTTATGTCTGACTTGGAACACCAACCATCAGGTTCAGCAGAGAAATGGCCACACCACAGTGTGCTCTCATGTCCAGCTCCTTTCTGGAGAACCTAGAGGGTGAGTGTTGATTGAAATGTGTCATTGTTTTTGTGCCCAAGTCTGATACTTGCATGCAGTGGCTGGATTTGCATGTGCTATAGAGGAGGGGGTATGCACAGGCACCTTCTTGGTAGGCCTACCCATTATCTGTGGAGGTACATTTCAACTATAAGACTATGCTTTTTAAATCTAACCACGTTCAGGATCTCAGACCTGTGCTTATAATTTTAGTCTGGGATTGAATGCAAGGAACTGTTTGATTAGATTTACTAAATCAAAGTAGAGAGGAGTCCTATATGTATGAATTCTATGGCTTTGGTGATGAGTAAATATGGTTGTTGATAAGGTGCATAAGTCTACTCATTTCTGATCAAGTACACTTTTTGTTTTTGAGACAGAGTCTCACTATGTTGCCCTCGATAGAGTGCCATGGCGTCACAGCTCACAGCAACCTCAAATTCGTAGGTTTAAGTGATTCTCTTGCCTCAGCCTCCCAAGTAGCTGGGAGTACAGGCGCCTGCCACAAGCCTGGCTATTTTTTTGCTGCAGTTGATTAGCTGTCCTGGGCTGGGTTTGAACCTACCACCTTCAGTGTATGTGGCTTGTGCTGTAACCACTGTGTTAAGGGCACTGAGCCTGGTCAAGTACTCTCAAGGTTTAATGTGAGGCACTATGAATGGATGTGAAGCAAGAAATTTTATCTATTTTTCAAAGGTTACCCAGAATATTTATCCTTGGCTTGACCTGTAGGCCCTTATTTGTACTCCTGGTAGTTCATCTGGGACTTCACTTAGAAGGAAACTCTAATAACAGAGCCAGTGTTTGTGAGGGAAGAGGCTTGGGCCTTAGGTTCCTGGATTCAACAGCAACCAGGGGCAAAGCCTCTCCACACTAGCAAGTTGCTTTATTTGTCAAAGACTCTCAAAGCAGCTTAAGAAAGTATGTGATAGAAATTGTACATTTAAAAAAAATTGTAAACATACAGAATATAATTCCCCTAATTTCAATTTGAATTGGACTTTAAAATGAATTTGGGACTGGCTGTGCTGGCTTACACCTGTAATCCCAGCACTTAGGGAGACCAAAGTGGATAGGTTATTTGAGCCAGGAATTCAAGACCAACCTAGGCAACATAATGAGACCCTGTCTACAAAAAAATAAAATTTTGGCTTGGCATCCTTAGCTCCGTGGTTATGGCACCGGCCACGTACACCAGGACTGGTGGGTTTTAACCCGGCTTGGGCCTGCTAAACAGACAAGCAACAACAACAAAAAATAACTGGGTGTTGGGCTGTGCCTGTGGCTCAGTGGGCAGGGTGCCAGCCCCATATACTGAAGGTGGTGGGTTCAAACCTGGCCCCAGCCAAACTGCAACAAAAAAATAGCTGGGCGTTATGGCGGGCACCTGTAGTCCTAGCTACTCAGGAGGCTAAGTCAAGGAAATCACCTAAGTCTAGGAAATTGCTGTGCGCTATTGTGACACCACAGCACTCTACTGTGGGTGATAAAGTGAAACTCTGTCTCTACCAAAAAAAATAGCTACAAGAGAATTGCTTGAGCCCAAGAGTTTGAGGTTGCTATGAGCTATGATACTGTGGTACTCTACAGAGGGTGACAAAGTGA
>CAUYTI010128443.1:0-16901 GCA_963575145.1 Galago senegalensis
ACAGGCGCCCGCCACAACGCCCGGCTATTTTTTGGTTGCAGCCGTCATTGTTGTTTGGCGGGTCCGGGCTGGGGATTCGAACCCGCCACCTTAGTTGTACGTGGCTGGCGCCTTAGCCGGTTGAGCTATAGGCGCCGAGCCATCTCTCCACATTCTTCCCGCCTTCTCTTCAGGGGCTGATCCCTCAGGGACTGAGGCCACTGGGGCTATGGTGGGAGAGCTGTGGGTGCCTCATGGGAGGGGCATTCCTTGCATTGACTGTGGACTACTGTCTTGCAGCCAGCTAGCCAGTGGCAATGGGATTCTAACCCCCGGGGCCTGGCCTGTGATAGTTCACGGAAGCTGAGCCACCTGGCTATGCCACGGGGGCCTGAAGAGGCCTGTGATCTGGTGTGGGAGGGTAGGGAGATAATGTAGGTGATGGGAGAGGAGGGTGTTTGGTGAAGATGGAGCATCCTGTCCTTGGGGTCAGGGTACAAGGTGCAGGGTGGGGAATGGGCAGTAGATCAGCCAGGGCCCAGGGCAGCCAGGAGTAGACTTTCAGGTTGTCTTGTTAGGGATGGGACTAGGGTGGAAGAAGAGTCAGCGTGCTGGGGATGCTTGGGGATGCCGACCATGCTTATGAGATGGTCCTAGAAGGGCTAGTGAGTGTGAGAGGGGAAGGCAGAGGTGAGTATTGTTGGTGGGTGGGTAGAGTCAGTCCCTGTAAGATGCACCCACCTGGGAGATCTCCTGTCTGGGAAAAAAAAAAAGGCTGAAGAGGGCCCAGGAGGAGCATCAGTGTGTCCCTGGGGCACTTGCCATGTGTTTGGCCTGTGCTTTCTTCAAGACTCTCAGAGGCCCTGGGACTTCCTGGTGCCATTGTGCCTGGACCTCTCCTCTTGTATTCCCACTCTCTCCCATCCTGGCCTCCTCGCTTGGTTTATCTCTGTCTTTGACATTGGCCTTAGGCCCTTGGCCAGAATTTGCAGGACATTTGCATGGGTGAGTGGGTTAGGGTGGCTGGAGCTCAGCTGGCAGAAGCAGAGGCTAGTGGTTATTCAGGGATATCAGGAGTGAGTTTTTTGGTCTGCATTTACCGTCAAAAGTAAAATATGCTAAAAAAAAAAAAAAGAAAGAAAAAGAAAATCAAGTACTGTAGAAGTACATGAAAAATGGTGAGAGTCTCATCTCTGGGAGAGAGAGACAGTACAGAGATGTGGCCTGCCCTTTAGTGAGCTCTGAGGGTGATGTTCTCTGCAGCTACTGGCTCTCTGTGTCAGCAGATTAGGTTGGCCTCATGCTAAGCATTGCTGCTTTTACTATCAGCTTTATTGAGATGTAATTCAGACACCATACAATTCACCCATTTAAAGTGTACAATTCAGTGGTTTTTGGTATATTCAGAGTTGTGTAGCCATCATCACCATCAATTCCAGAACATTTTTGTCACCCAGCCCCTGCCTCTTTTGACTATTTCATATGTGGAATCATACAATCTTGTGTCTGGCTTCTGTGACTTACCATAATGCTTTCAGGGTTCCTGGTGTTGTAGTATAGCACACATCTGTACCTCTCGTAGTGTAGGTGCACCCACTTTTGCTTATATATTTGTTAGTTGATGGATATTTGGATTGTTTCCACCATTTGGCTGTTAAGAATGACGCTATTTTTTTTTTTTTTGAGACAGAGCCTCAAGCTATCCCCCTGGGTAGAGTGCCATGGCATTACAGCTCACAGCAACCTCCAACTCCTGGGCTCAAGCGAGTCTCTTGCCTCCGCCTCCCAAGTAGCTGGGACCACAGGTGCCGCCACAACGCCCAGCTATTTTCTGGTTGCAGCCGTCATTGTTGTTTGGCGGGTCCAGGCTGGGGATTCGAACCCGCCACCTTAGGTGTACGTGGCTGGCGCCTTAGCTGGTTGAGCTATAGGTGCCGAGCCATGTCCCTTTAGTTTTTGCAGGATCTAGTCACCTCTGGTTTTCCCTTCTCTGTTTTTACCTGTTTTCTAGATTGAACTAAAGATTATCACTATTCATTGAATGGTATCTTTTGATTCATTTTTCTTAAGAGTTGATTCTGAGTTTTGCTTTTTTGTTTAGGCTATTCTAGAGACCAGCCATTTGAGATTCATAGTTTTAGTTTCTTTGCTTATATATTAATAAGGGTCCCTTTCTCTCTATCTTGCTGTCTTTTCTCATAATATTTCAGTAGAAGGGTTTCTCGTTTATTGTTATTTCTTGCTTTGTCCACTTATACCTTCCTCCATGATCTCTGGCAGGACCCTCAAGAAGTATGGTGGTTCCTACTTTCCTTGCCCAGAGCATAAAATAATTTCTTTAGTCCTGTAGAAGACAGGAACAGAGTCTGTCTTATTTTTTGCCTAAAATCTGGCTCTTTGAAAAGCCCTGGCAGAGAGACACCACCAACATAAAGGAATTCCACATGGTAAAATTTCTGCCATGACCTATTGCTTACAGTGTTCAGATTTTTATTGCGTGGTGGGTTTTGTGTACTCCTTGATCAGTTTAAGAGTACAGATGACATGAAGCATGAGGTACCTAAGCCTTCCTATTTCATCTTGGGCCGACTATCCCCAGGAACAGAGCAATGAAAGTGCAGGGTGCCTCTTGATGTGGTCTGGTAGTAGATTTTACAGCAGCTTTTCATGGTCCAGCCTTTTTGTCCAGAGCATGATTAGGATGTTTTTAACCTCTGTGCTGCTGTTTCCACATTGATATCACAGAGGTGATGACATTATCCCCCTTAAGGATTACTTTCAGATCTGTAGATTTATTTTTGCTGTCTTGGTTCCAAAGCAGCACATTTTTGAATTAAACACCTTGTGTTTATAAAATGGCTGGTGTAGACAGATGAAGCCCACTACTGTTACCCATGAAGCCTATGCACCGGGCCAGTTGGGTGAAGGGCATGTTACATGCTGAACCATTCTCTGATGTTTTGTAATAGCTAAGTAGCAGACAAAGAGCTTATTAGAGAATTAGAAAATTGATACCCTGGAGTTTGCCTGGTTTCTGATTTTCTTTTGTTATCTGTAAGTGGAAGTTCATTACAAATTGAGCATCTGATGTGTGCCAGGAACACAGTTGACCAGATTAACAAGTGTGTTTGGTTTGTTGCATGAAGACTTTTTTTTTTTTTTTTGCAGTTTTTGGATGGCACCAGGTTTGAACCTGCCACCGCCAGTATATGAAGCTGGCGTCCTACTCCTTGAGCCACAGGCGCTGCCCATGAAAACTGTTTTTGTCTTTAAATTGTTTTTGTTTAAACTTCACTAAAATTTTAATGTTTCTAATTCAAATTTTATTTTTTAAAAATAGGTAATACATTTGCATAATAAAAATATTTGAAAGGCTAGTAAATACAACTCTGTCCACCTGACCACTGCCACCTAGTTCTGATTCCTCAGAGATAACCCATGTTACTACTGATTTTGTCATCCTCCAGGGGTGATCCATGTACTTCCAAAGTGTTTTATACATCGATAAGCAAATTCATTATGAATATTCTGCACACACCCCCTTTTACGCAAATGGTAGCGCAGTACTTGCATGCTATTTGGAACCTTGCCTTTTTTCACTTATTACTTCTTGGCAGCATGAAAAGAGCTTCCTCGTCATGCATTATGAAGGCCGTCTATTTTAGATATCTGTTTTCTGCTTCTAAGGATGCTAGAACAAGTCTTATTTAGGCAGCAGCTTTGCATGGAGATCTGAAAGCATTTTGTGGATATTTGGGGCAAATATTTTTCTTCTCTCTGGCCTGTAGCTCTAAGCCTGAGGATAGGCCAAGTGAGGTAGAGAGCTTCTAAAGGTCACCCTGTGAAGGGAGAGCTGGGGCTTTGGAGAATGAGGAATGTGATAGGACCTTGAGCCTTTTGCCGTGCTCTCTGGACAGAATGTGCTGGAATTGCCAAGAGAAGTTCTCTGTTTTCTCTCTAGTCTCCAGAGAAGCCTCCTGGCCTCTCTACTTTGCATTTCCAGTATCTCTATTGCATCTCAGCCTATCTCTTGCACCCCAGCACTGCTATTTGTTTTTGCCTTTGGACATCAGAGAGGACACCTCCCTTTGTCACAACAATTTCTGTTTGGGTAGCTTTATTAATTGTCCCACCCCTTCTTTTCTCTTACCCCAGGAAAAACCAGCTCTTGCACCTGCTCTTTTGTAAAGCGGCTCTCGGAAACCCATGCATAATTTTTGTTGCTCTCTTTGGAATTATTTCCTAAAATCTCTAATTCACTTTACTACTTCCCCAGGGCATGACCCAGCCTTGTTAACAAAAAAGATTTTCACTGATGCTGACTTAAGAAGAGAGTTTTCAAGGCTCTTCATATTTGAATTTTCTATGGCTATCCTTGTGTTTTAAATAACCATACTAATTTAAACAGGTCTTATAATCTTCTGTAGCTCCCAGATCTCGCCTCTTGTGGTTTTTTTTTTTTTTTTTTTGGTCTCTTTATTTTGTATGTGCCAAGGACCTTTATCTTGCTTTTATTTACCTCTGAGTCTGATTTAGAGTCACCTTGAAATCAAATTGAATCTTTAAGATATTAGTCCGCTAGTCTAATCTAGAGTCATTACTTTCTGATCTTTGCTCATTGCTGGGTGTCCACATTATTAGTCAGTTGTACCATAGACACTGTATTATGTAATATGAGGGAGGTGGTGTTATAAATTGCACTTTTTCTAGTCTCTCTTGGATGAAAGAGATAGAAGCTTTGAAAATCCCTCCCCCCAATTTGTGCACAATCATTATAGGCATTTATTGTTGTGCTATTAGTCATGTCAGTGAGGGCAGTAAAAAACAAAAATCAGGAAGTCCAACATAGGATTGCCAAATTTTAGTTTTTTCAAATAAGGAAATAAAAAAGCGCTGTCATTTCTCTCATCATCATCATTTCATGTAAGAAGAGATAGTCTACCCCCCCAAATTACTGGAAGATCAGTGTTTCAGAATAAAAAACCCTTCTGAACAGGTCATACATGGCTTAATAACAAGGTTGAGTTAGTGACCATTGTGACCATTGAATGATAGCGTATGGGAAGGCCTACAGAAGAGGATTCTATTCAAGGAGTGGTTCCACTTTCTCAGTTTCCTTGAACAGCCCTGGCTACTTTCTTGCTAGGAAACCAGGGCATTCACTTAGTCCAACTACCCCAGGGGTGGCAGTGGTATCATTTGGTGGGGTTTTGTGCCAGTTTTTTTAGGTGGTACAAACCATATTATGTTGATATGCAATTATAGCATTTTTTCTTTTTCTTTTCTCTCTCTATCTCTTTCTTTTTCCTTCTTTCTCTCTCTCTTTTTTTTTCCTGACCCAGGATCTCTCTCTATTGCCTGGGATAGTACAGTGGCATTATTATAGCTCACTGCAATCTCAAACTCATAGATTTAAGCTATATCTTCCTGCCACAGCTTCCCAAGTAACTGGGACTGCAGGTGTGCGCCACCCTGCCCAGCTAAGGTTTTTTTATTCTTTTTTTTTTTTTTTTGAGACAGAGTCTTACTATGTTGCCCTTGGTAGAGTGCCACAAAATTACAACTCACAGCAACCTTAAACTCCTGGGCTTAAGCAATTCTCTTGCCTCAGCCTCTTGAGTAGCTGGGACTATAGGGACCAGCCACAATGCTCAACTATTTTTTGTTGCAGTTGTCATTGCCAGCCTCAGCGTATGTGGCTGGCACCATAACCACTGTGCTATGAGTGCCAAGCCCAGCTAAGTTTTTAAAATTATTTGTGGAGACTGGATCTCACTGTTGCCCAGGCTGCTCTTGAATGGCCTCAAATGATCCTCCTACCTCAGCCTCCCAAAGTTCTAGGATTTCAGGTTTGAGCCACAGCATACAACCTGTAGCAGATATTGGCAATTATTCTTTAACTCTTGGTGGGAGGTGGTCTGGATTTGTTCGTGTCTAAAGGGATGTGTTGTAGTTCCTTAAGGACTAAGCAGTAGGAGGAGGACCTACTGATGCAGGACCTCAGTAACTTGCTAGAATTAAGTAAGGCCCTTTGGGGTATTTAGACATCAGTCCTTTTGAAGCATTTGCCTAAGCTTATTAAATTCATGATTTAGTATGTCAGGTGATGGCTTAGATTGTTTCTAAGATATAATGTGACTTCTCATCCGAGTCCCCGGGCACTTTTTGCCCTTCTCCTGTGCACCATCATGTTCACTTTGTATAATGATTTCCTAGTCCAGGATCATGGATATGTTCTTAAGGTTCCTTGAGTTCTCATTAGATTAAGAACACTGGCTCGGCGCCTATAGCTCTACTGGCTAAGGCGCCAGCCACGTACACCTAAGGTGGCGGGTTCAAATCCCCAGCCCGGGCCCGCCAAACAACAATGATGGCTGCAACCAAAAAAAAAAAAAAAATGGCCGGGCGTTGTGGTGGGCACCTGTGGTCCCAGCTACTTGGGAGGCGGAGGCAGGAGACTCGCTTGAGCCCAGGAGTTAGAGGTTGCTGTGAGCT
Organism: Galago senegalensis; assembly: GCA_963575145.1. Classification (NCBI taxonomy): domain Eukaryota; kingdom Metazoa; phylum Chordata; class Mammalia; order Primates; family Galagidae; genus Galago; species Galago senegalensis. Next base: position 6,475 of record CAUYTI010128443.1, read on the forward strand.
GTAATGCCATGGCACTCTACCCAGGGGGATAGCTTGAGGCTCCGTCTCAAAAAAAAAAAAAAAAAAAAAAAGAACATTTAGACTTTTTGGTTTCATATTAAAGAAAATAGGAAATATTTAAAGGCCAGACGTGGAGGCTGAGGTGAGAGGCTCTCCTGAGGCCAGGAGGTCCAGGGAAGTACAAGTAACTCAGCAAGACCCTGTGTCTACCAAAAAAAAAAATTTTTGCCTTGATGTGGTGGTACCTGCCTATACTCCCAGCTATTTGGGAGGCTGAGTCAGAGGATCACTTGAGCCTAGAGTTTGAAGTTTCAGTGAGCTGATTGTACTGCTATATACTAGCCTGGGTGAAAGAACAAGACCCTGCCCTCCACCCCCACCCCCCAAAAAAAAGCCTGTTCTGGAGTGTTGGGATATCTAATTATGATATCAAGGTCTACCCACATAGCCACCATCTTGCCCCCCTCCTTATTTATGTGTGAATTTCTGATGAGTTGGAGCCAGATAAACCTCACTATAGAGAAAAGTACAGACACAGACCTAGTCAGAAAAGACATGACAGCATCAGATGACGTCAAATGCCTTGACATTGTCAGCAGATATTTCGGGTCTAAAAAATGGTATCAGACTCTTTACATGAATGTAGTTCATCTAAATTTTACTATTTGAGTAATTTTGTGTTTATTTGTAAATTTGTTTTGGTTTCCATAAGTATAAAAGTGCTAAAGGGAGTTTATGCTGTTTTATGTTTGTATATTCAAAAAAATATTATAAGGCTGGGTGCAGCGGCTCACGCCTGTAATCTTAGCACTCTGGGAGGCCGAAGCAGGCAGATTGCCTGAGCTCACAGGTTGGAGACCAGCCTGAGCCAGAGCGAGACCTCGTCTCTAAAAATAGCTAGGCATTGTAGTGGGTACCTGTAGTCCCAGCTACTCGGGAGGCTGAGGCAAGAGAATTGCTTAAGCCTGGAGCATGGCCATTTGGAATTTTTCTATGCCTTAAGCTCCTAGCTGGTAAATAAAGCCCTTCCTCCTATTAAAAAAAAGAATTGCTTAAGCCTAAGAGTTTGAGGTTGCTGTGAGCTATGATGCCACAGCACTCTACCGAAGGTGACAAAATTAGACTCTATCTGAAAAAAAAAGAAAGAATATTATAATACATAATAATTAGATAAAAGTAATTCAGTATAAATTTGAGAATTGAATACAAAATCATTTAATCAGGGGGATCTGGCAGGACTAGTTTTTCCCCTCAGAGGGAACCATTTGTGTTGAAAGACCCCAGTGAAAGAATCTAAGCTGTGTGAGGCTGAGCTTTCTAGTCATACTTGTGTCATTCATGGCTCTTTTTGATGTGTTGAACATTTTAGAAATATTAATTTCTAAATTAATATTGAGAACTCAACTCTTCAAGTTGAGTTGAGTTAGTTGCCCTCACGGGTTTTCTGCCTTGAAATCCTGTTTGTTCAGACCTTGGAAGTGGTAGGTGATTTGGAGAACTTGGGAAACATTCCCAAGGAGAGCAACAAAAATTGTGGATAGTTTTGGCAAAGATACTTTATAAAGGAGCAGGTGTGCATCATCACACTTGTTTTTATGTACAACCAACACTTAGTGTCTATACTAATGAAAGGGAGTCCTCTGATTCTTATTTTTGGAGTAATACAATTTTCTTATTGATAGTTGTGTGATTTAAAAACTTGCCAGAATTACAGCTAACAGCAGCTAACAGCAGCCTGAACCTTAATAGCCACAGGTGACTCACCTGCCCAAGGGCCATGGAGGCTTTAGTGCAGCTAAAAGATGGCTGTAAGCTCAGACCTCAGTGACTACCCAGACCATTTGTCCTATTGCTGAATAAATTGCCCACTCATTTATTAGCTTTTCATTATGAAATTCTAAGATCTACGGAAGTGGAGAGACTCGTATAGTGAGCCCCCATGCTATACATACCCATCACCAGCTTTACAGTCTGCAACTCATGACCCTCATGTGTCCTCTGTTCTGCGAGCCGCTTCCCCTGCCCATGTTAATTTCAAAGTGGCAGCCAGACATTATATAGTTGCATCTATAAATATTTCTGTGACATCTCTTAAAGATCCCTGAAGCATCCATTATTACTCTTTGAAAAATTAAAAAACCATTATTTAATATTATCAAATATGCAGTCATTGTTCAAATTTCTAATTGTTTAAAAACATCATAAATATTTTTCCTCTTAAGTTTAATTCTGAATCAGGATTCAAACAAGGATCACACATTGTAATTGGTCACTCTACTATTTATGTCATTTTTATACTCCAAGTCCCCTTCCTTTTCTTTTCTTCTTTTCCCTGTAAACTGTTGGAGAAACTACGTAATTTGTCCAGTGGAGATACTTATTAATATTTACTTTTGAACAGATAACACATTCATGTAGTATAATAATCAGAAGGTACGTGATAAAGTGTGAAAAACTTCCCTCTCAAAAAGCAATGAGTGCTACTAGTATCTTGTGTATTTTTTCAACGATATTTTATGCAAATCCCAGCAAATGTTTTGTGCATCTATATCCTTCTTCTCCTTTACTGTTAGTCTATTATGCATGCTGTTCTGCTCCTTGCTTAATTTGCTTAACATGGAATGATGCATTTCAGCAAATTTCGCCATGTATTGTTTGGCTTCTTTTTTTTTTTTTTCTTTTGAGACAGAGCCTCAAGCTGTCACCCTGGGTAGAGTGCCCTGGCTTCACTGCTCACAGCAACCTCCAACTCCTAGGCTCAAGCGAGTATCCTGCCTCAGCCTCCCAAGTAGCTGGGACTACAGGCGCCCGCCACAATGCTCGGCTATTTTTTGGTTGCAGCCATTGTTGTTTGGCAGGTCGGGGCTGGATTCAAACCCGCCACCTTAGGTGTATGTGGCTGGCGCCTTAGCCGCTTGAGCCACAGGTGCCGAGCCTATTGTTTGGCTTCTTATTAACTTTTCTCATGTATCCAATTAAGCCATTGCTGCTTCCTCAAAACTAAGGGAAACACAATATTCCTAGGATTGTGTGATTGTCCTGGAGTCTGCAGAGCTGGGAAATGTTCATTTTTTCATTTGTTCAGGAAGCATTTACTGAGCCCTTTCTCTGCTGGATGCTGTGCCAGGCCACTGCCCTAAGCATCTTTCCTGGGGCCTGGACACCCTGTGCCCCATTGTCAGCCTCAAGGAGGCTTTTTACAAGTGCTTGCTGAGTTTCCAGCCCCCCACAGCTTCCTGTTTGGCCTTAATTGTATTCACATTGTAGACTTTAGCTTCTGTGTGCTTCCCTCCTTTGTTCTGATAGTGTAAATAAAGTGCTCATTCATTCTTGTCAGTGACATTGACAAAGGTACTCTTCTAAATTGTGGGATGCTGGAAAATGCCAAGTAGATTATAGCCCAGGATATTTTTCCCAATTCGGAAAACATAGTCCCTGTCCCTCAGCCCATCGTTAATACTACCCATCAATCTATTGACTGAATCTACATAGAATGTTGGATATTGCAAGAGAAATCATGACTTTGCCATCGGTGAGCTTGTAAGAGGAATGCAAATTTCTTAAGTTTTCTTTTGGATGGAAAGAGGAATTATAGAGCATCTGTCAATGGGGCCAAAGTGGATCGGGATCCCTCCAGCTCTGTGAGAGGCCTCTCAGGTGTGTGCCTTGTTTCTCTGTATTCCTAGAGCCTTACCCAGGGCTGGCATAGAGAGGGCCCCCCGACCTCAGTTCCTTGCTTGTATGAGTAATAACTCAGAGAGCTGTTGTGAGTATTGAATGAAGTAATGTCTGAAGACATACTTTGTAAGTAGTAAATTATGTACTTGGTCTCCACTGTCAACACAAATGCATTTTGTGGCGTGTTTGAGGAGTAAATGAAGTAATATATTAAAAGCACAAACAGTTGATAAACTGAGGAGCTACACTAATAGAAAAATTTTTTTATCATCTAGTTTTGTTCCTTCCTTTAAAGATATAATGATTGGCTCCATGCCTATAGCTCCGTGATTAGGGCGTCAGCCACATACACCGGAGCTGGCAGGTTCCAACCTGGCCTGGGCCTGCTAAATAACAATGACAACTACCACAAAAAAATAGCTGGGTGTTGTGGCGAGTGCCTGTAGTTTCAGCTACTTGAGGCTGAGGTAAGAGAATCACTTAAACCTGAGAGTTGGAGGTTGCTGTGAGCTATGACGCCATGGCACTCTACCGAGGGCGACATAATGAGACTCTGTCTCAGAAAATAAATAAATAAATAAATATTTTAAAATAGTGTTGTTAGAGCCAAAGAGAAGTACTAGATCCTAGGATGACTTGCTTTGTTCCCTAATGTATGGCTCACAGATTTAATACTTAGTCTGAGTGGCTGGTGGAGAAGCTAAGGGTCTGGAGTGGGGAAAGGAACGTGTGTATGAGAGATCCCGACATTATCTGTAGAAGATGCTTCAATTGGGGCTGGTAGTGATTATTCACAGGCAAGCCAGAGGCCAGACAAACCACCCTTGAGGACTGGACATTTGGCTCTAGACTGGGATCCTCTAACCTTGGTGGATGAATGAAGTGAGTCCCACCTTTGCCTTCCCTGGTGAGCATTGTGTTTGTCTTTCTAATTTCTGTTGTAATACCCAAACACTCTGGTATAGGGTGCTTCACCTTCACTATCCTATTTGCACCTCACAGTGACTCTTCAAGGAAGGCCTGACTACCCTCATTTAATGGGTAAGGAAACTGAATCCCAAGAGGTTAAGAAACTTGCCCAAAGGCACACAGCAAGAGGTTGTAACTGAGATTCAGGCCATATCTGTCTGTCCCCAAAGTCTGCAAGAAGCCCATCGACCTGGCCATTAGTGCATACCAACATAAAGCATCTCACTGAAGCAGGAATCTTGGTAATCCCAGGTGTCCCTACCTATTTCCACAAAGTTGTCTTCAGAGTATTACATATATTTGAGGAAGGATTTTTCCATTTTCCTTAGTGTTAAAAAGGAACCTTATTTTATAATTCCACTAACCCTTTGGTTGAGGTTAACCTAAGATTGATTGCATTCAAATTTATATCAGTTGGAAAATATTGTAGACAATTTGTTGCATTGGATGTTTTAAAGGAGTAGCAGAAATCATGGGTCTTCTCATGGTCTTTCAGTGTTCATCTGAATACCAGCCATCATGGGTACATTTCCATCAACCCTTACTTTGGGAGCCTTTCTTTCCATCGGCTACCTAGAACAGCCTGTTTTCACTTTGAATTATCTTTCATTTGTGAGACAGCAGTTTCTAGATTAAATTTGTAACTCTTTGAGCCTAGTAAAATGTTCTGTACGAATGGAGAAAGGACTAAAAGAAATATGGCATGGGACATACTATCCTCTGAACGATGACAAGTGGAAACTTTCCTTTCAGGTAATTATTTGCCTGAATTTTGCAATGTTCTTTAAAATACCCAGATGTCGCTGAAAGCCCAGGTCGTGTGGAGCTATGGCAGTTACTCATAAAGCCTTTTACTTTTGTACCTAATGTAATAATTTGATAAGAAATTTTTTATTCAAGGAATCACAATGGTGATGCTAAATATCAATTAGTAAATTTTTATAGAGTGCCTATTACATGCTCAACACCTTAAATTCAAATTTGTGTAGATTGAAACATGACGATTGAATCAGAAGAGCATAAACCAGAATCCCCAAAAGAAATTAAAGAGGCCAGCATGGTGGCTCACACATGTAATCATAGTACTCTGGGAGGCCGAGGCAGGAGGATCACTTGAGCTCAGGAATTTGAGACCAGCCTGAGTTATATACAGTATGACCCGTGTCTACCAAAAATAGAAAACGTAGCCAGGTATGGTGGCATGAGCCTGTGGTCCAGCTGCTCAGGGGACTGAGGCAGGAGGATTGCTTGAGTCCAGGAGTTTGAGGTTGCTGTGAGCTATGATTATGCCACTGCATTCTAGCTAGGGCAACAGAGTGAGACTCTGTCTCAAAAAAAGAAAGAAAGAAAGAAATTAAAGAGATGTGAATCATCACTTTTATATAGAGATGAGACTAGAAAATTTTCTAGTTATGAAAGAGTACTTACAAAATGTGTAGGTAGGAAATGGTATGATTTTTAGGGCCTGGAGGAGATAGGCCCGCAATGAAGATTTTTTTTTTAGTTCAACAGTTTGTACAAAACTAGTTGGATGCTCCAGTGGTGAATGACAGTGCTTGTCTAACAGCCATGAGTCAGGTTACCTGTAACTGAGTAAATGCTGCTCACACCTACATCCTCATGTCAGTCCCTCACAAAAACAACATGATATGCACAGCCCAGTGTGCATGGCCAAGGCAGCACATGTGTGGTACCGTCTTCCAGGCTGACATCTGGAAGAATTTCCCCTGAAGTGAAGCGCTGAAGCTTTGTTTCTCAGTGACTCATTGCCTCTCCTCCCAAACCATTCCTCCTGTCCTGGCTACCCATTCCTGACTGCCCAGCATCCTTGGGCCTTGGCTCAGCTGTGAGCCCAACAATGTCTGTATCCACCCCTCCTTCTCACCTTCTCTTCTCTTCCATCTCTTCCTGTGGTTCCCCAACTAGGAGTTCGTCTCCTCCTTTCTGCCTCCTTTGTTTAAATTCCTCTAGTATTTATAGTTGGAACTTTAGAGTTTAGTGTGTAATTATGTGTAGATCTGCATATATCCTCTTCATTTGTGAATAAAGAGTATAGAACCTACTGAAAAAGTGTCAGTAGTACTGTGGGTAACGTTTTACAAACTAAACCCTCCTTTTCACATTCCACTCCCTTCTCCACAAGCACCAAAGGCATCAGCTTCATTCTTACCTCCATGGGGGCTGGGAAAGAAGTATAATAGGTAGCATTCATGAAATAATTAGCCCCAGTGGTGGGGCTGGCTATGCACCCAGATAGGGTGACTATCTCACAACACTTTTCCTTTTATTTTTAACCCAGGGGCCTGAGTGCAAATCTCTCCTCCATGTTTATCTGCATTTAGCTGGTGGCATTGGTCTTCTAAGACTTAGTCCTGATGGAATCCATATGACCATCAATCCTGCTGCTCTATATGGGCAGGAGATGCTGTTTCTACCTACAGAAATAAGTAAAGCATGCCTTAAAATTATGTGCATACTGTATAATGTTGACCCTAGACCCTTCTCTCAGTCTTGGAAGGGCAGGAAGTCCAGAGGTTTTCCTGCTATCTGTCCTTGTGTTACAGGCTCTGTTGGGAGCAAATGCTCTCAGGCAGCAGAATTTATCATTAGGGGGCACAGAGCTGGGAGAGGCAGGAGAGAGTGAGCTGGCAGCGTTAAGTTTCTTTTTGGAGAAGCTTGAGGAGATTGGCCAATGTTCAGGTTTCCTCCCAGATCTACTTCTTGAGGCCTGCTATGGTGAAATGCAGGATTGTCAGAGTTACAACGGGCTGCACGTGTTAATGCTCTCATTACAGGCCCCAAAGCATGTTAGCCAAGTAGTGTGCTTTGATCTGGCACTGGGGGCCTCGGGAAACCAGACGCTGAGGAATGGAGACTCCCAACTATTTTTATTTTCTCATTAACTAAGAGTAGCTATAAGACATTTTCCATTGGAGCTCTGGCTGAAATTTTCTTCTTTTCCTGCCTTAGTGAGTTTCAGGGGGTTAGTATTCTTCAGTCACGGGCTGTGCCACCACATCCCACCACAGCTCCCTTTCCTCCTTCTGGAAGTGTGTTTACAGACATGGAAGAGGAGGTGGGATCTGTACCATTCCCAGGACATGCCCTGGAAGTTTCCTTTGTACAATAATCTGGAGATGCTCTTCTCCTTGGTTGTACACCTCTCTTAAAAATTCTGGTAAAGGCCCATAGCACATGGTTACAGCGCCGGCCACATGCACCAAGGCTGGTGGTTTGAACCCGGCCCAGGCCAGCTAAACACAATGACAACTACAACAGCAACAACAACAAAAAAATATCCGGGCACTGTGGTAGGCGCCTCTAGTCCCAGCTACACGGGAGGCCAAGGCAAGAGAATCACTTAAGCCCAGGAGTTAGAGGTTGCTGTGAGCTGTGATGCCACAGTACGTGACGTAGGGTGACGTAGTGACATTCTGTCTCAAAAAAGAAAAAAATCTGGTAAACTCACTGCTGGTGTTTGGTGGGTTCTGGTAAACTGAAAGACTTTGCTTTTGATATTTACAGAATTTAAGTACAATGTAGTTTTTTTCTATAATGCAAAGTTTAGAGATGTTAAATCTCACTTTTAAGGGGTTTGTTCTCTTAGAAAATCCATAATCTTCACAGAGGAAACACTTGGGTTATGATATTTTTGTTTGTTCTCAGGTATGGACTGAATGGTTTCTCAGTGGTGAGCAGTTTTGTCTGTGATTTTACTAAGTGCTTACCCGTTCTCTTGTAGAAAGCACTACTCTTCCAGCAGGGTTATTTGAAATGGGAAGGGCCAGCTTCCCTCTGGTATCCTAGTAGGGGCATATAAAGTGCTCAATTAGATGTACGCGTTTCACTGGTGACTCAGTCTTCAGATATTTTTAGTTTGGTGACTTTCTTTTGTGTAAACTTGTGGGTTAGTAGCCATTTCTGACATTTAAATGTGAGGTCTACATTTTCCTGCCTTGGGTAACTCCTCTTCCTGGGAACATTAGGCCATTTTCTGAAATTCCAGCAGGTTAAATGTGTGACTATATGACTTTGCGGAAGAATGTGGCCAAATAAAACTATTATCACATGAGTTCAGACAAAAAAGGAATTTCAAGGTTCTAATCCTGAAATGTGCTATTAAAATCATCTCTGAATTCCTCCACTTCTGCTTTACCAAATGGCATGGGCCTTCAGACGATCCCTTTACCTTGTAAGACCTGATTTGTAAGAGATGGATGAGATCACCAAGAGGCTTTCTCCTTCTTCGTTGCTTTTATCCTCCCTACCACCAGCCACTTCCAGGTGTGGTGGCCTGCTCCCGACCTTTCAGGGTGGCTCCCTTAGCTTGAGTTGCAGAACAAAAGCATCTAGGTACTGAGTGATTAATATTCAAACACAAATGTCCCTTGGCATCTCTTGAAAACATGAGTAGCCCTATTATTGCCAGGGCTTTCCTGTCACTTCCAGCCTGAAGTAGTGGTAGGAAGGGGTGTCTTTCAAAAGCTGGAGTATTTGAGCACTCCCTAGACTCCGTCCCGCACAGCTGTCTGTGGCTAAACCCATGTGGATGTGCTAAGAGGCAGTCCTGTGGCTGCTGGTCAGCATGCTCACTTGTTTAGGAATGATAAACCTCACCAGCAGCGAGAACAGGGTCCAGATCATCAGGACTGTGTAGTTCCAGAAGCCTCCTGACAGTGTCTCCGAGGCTCTCCCATCCCCACGGCCTTGACTGACTCAGAGGGCGCACAGACACGTCTGGTCTCGCGGGGGCGTCTGGGCTTTTTCCCTGTAATCTTCTGGGCTTGTTTTCACCCCCTGCAGAAAGGCATTATTTTTTTCTGTCACAGCTCTGACTTCTTTAGTTAAATGGCAGATAAATGAGGGAGATGCTGACCCTTTCCAACCCTTACTTTCTCCTCAGAGGAGTCATGCTGCCTATATCTAGGGCTGACCACTTTTATCTAATTAACCACTAAAGGCTGAAAAGTTGGGATGACATGTGATGGAAACAGACCATGTTTTTGTGGCAGCATGCCATGGCCTTATTCCGTCCTTCTCTTGACACCTTCACAGGGTAGTTTTGAGGAACAAAGTCTGCCAAAGGCCTGTTGTGCTGGCTGAGGGTTTTACTTCAGAGCATTGAGGTTTGCTGGGAGAGCCAGGCCAGGCAAGGAGGATTTGCCTGCAGGGAGGAGGTGCAGGTGAGGGGCAGCCTCTCCATGGGAAGGAGAGAGAGGGTTAGGGTTAAAAGAGCGAGTGTGTATGTCAGGAGAAGGGGGGTCCAGCTACACACTGCCAATGGCCCTTTTTTTTTCTTTTTTTTTTTAGACAGAGTCTTACTTTGTTGCCCTTGGTAGAGTGCTGTGGCGTCATAGCTCACACCAACCTCAAACTCCTGGGCTTAAGCCATTCTCTTGCCTTAGCCTCCTAAGAAGCTGGGACTACAGGCGCCTGCCACAATGCCTGGTTATTTTTAGAAGTGGAATCTTGCTCTGGCTCAGGCTGGTCTGGAACCTGTGAGCTCAGGCAGTCTGCCCCCCTCAGCTTCCCAAGTGCTGGGATTCCAGGCATGAGCCATCAATGACCCATTTTACCATAGAAACAAAAACAATAATCTTGGAACTATTTATGGAATTTGATGATTACTACTTATTATCCAGTGATTTCTTTTTTTTTATTTTGAGACAGGAGCCTCAAGCTGTCCCCCTGGGTAGAGTGCTGTGGCATCACAGCTCACAGCAACCTCCAACTCCTGGGCTCAAGTGAGTCTCCTGCCTCAGCCTCCCGAGTAGCTGGGA
>CAUYTI010128447.1:0-18174 GCA_963575145.1 Galago senegalensis
GTACAGGTGAATCTTTCTAAGAGTAGAATGTGAACATTTTCAAAGCAATAACTGAGAAAATGACATGAAGGCTGTGTTGACCAATTTGATGGAAGTATTTCAGAATGCATGTGAAAACCCCACACTGTACCCCAGAAGTGCGTTAATGTACATAGTTAACATTCAATTAAAAAAAAAAAAAGAGCTCCTTTTTCCAGGGACTTCCCAATTTAATCACAAAGTTGTCTAATTAAAAATACACTGTATTTTATTATGAAAGAAGACACGCAAAAAATTCAATTAGAAGAAGAAAAATGAGATAAATTAAAGAACAACTATAATATTATTTTTCCTGGCTGGTTTTGATCTTTCATCTGTTCTTTGTTAAAGTGACGAAAAGGTGGCAGAAATTTGAATAGATAGGTACAAACCTGCTTCTTCTTTCATAGTGACCTTGAAAACACTAAGCCAGGAGAGGTAAATGTCCTCAGTGGCGCAGTAATACAATTTTATTATCTATTGATCAGGAGAAAGTTAATAAAATAGAGGCTATGGTCTCATGAGGCTCTGTGGCTCCTTCCCAGCTCTGCGGGTATGAGTGCTGTGAAGTGGTGATTTGCTAATCTATGGCAGCCAGGAGGGCCGAGAAATGGTCTGCTGTCCCAGTGGACAGAGTTCCCCGTCCTGACAGTTTGAGTCACTGATCCTTGTCTTGGCCTCTGAAAAAAAACTGACAGTGAATGTTCAATTTAGTAAAGGTTTCTATGCAAAGGACTCTGGTTGGCGCTGTTAGCACAAAGGCTCTGCTCTTGGTCCTTCTATTTTCATTCTTCTGGTTAGATAACTGAACACTTGGTTTGATCTTGGGATGAAGCCACATTGTTTCATGGCTAGTGTCCGAATGAACTGTCACCAGCTGGTCCTTACCATGATTTCCTTCCCAATAACTCATTTATTCCTGAGCTGGAATCTTATTTCTGAGCCCGTTACCCTAGTCATGATACATAGAACCTGAAGTTCTGGGTTGGGGCTCTGTGCTCATCTGCCATTGACTCTCCATCCATCTCTCGCACCTCTGCCTTCTGCCGTCTCCCACGGCTCTGCCTGCCATGGACCACTGACTGATGGGAAGGCCATCTGCCTCACTGTTGGGCTTCTTCATTTTGCCTGTTCCTGAGACCTGGGCATTTTCTTTGGGGGGTGTGTGTGTGTGTGTGTGTGTGTGTATGTGTGTGTCAAGTGGCACTTTATCCTGCCCCAATAATTCCTTGATTGCTCATGCTGACCACAAAATAAACCCCGGTTCTCACATAAGACCACCAGAGAAATTAGGAAATTAGAAATTTTCCACTTTTTTTTTTTTTTACAAGACTAGTCTGTGATCATTCCAAACAAATCTCATATTAAATGCTGTAACAAGTCTGACTTAATGATGCTTTCATGGGAGAATGGTAAATGGGCAAAGTTGGATTTGGAAAATAATAGTCCAACAGAATTTTATGGAAGAAGAGGACAGATAGAGTTAGAAAGCTGTGGCAATATCCTAGGGCAGTCAGTTTGCAGGTGGCAGATTAGAGAAGCAAGAAAGTAGAGAAGCAGAGTTGATAACAGCTGATAATAACAAAGAATTTATTATCTTCCTATTATGACAGTACCTTCAGAACTTCTGGTTATAAGAATGAAAGCCAATGCCAGCTGATTTCTGCTCTGATGTTCTAGCTGTTTATTAGTTATCTTCAGCAGAGTAAATACCATTTATATTAGTTCCTCTCTGTTTCTCTGCGACAGGTAAATTAGAATGTTTGCTTATTATACCCTAATCTGTGTTGGCCGCCGTGTAGAGCACTTACAAGAAGTTTTAAAATAATGTGTTGGATAAATACAAAGTCTTTAATAGTTTATATTTTTCTGATATCTCAAGCACATTTTAGTGACAGATGTTCCAGGATAAAGATTTGTTATTTACCCTTTTAGAATTACTGTGTTTATTTCTTTAGAAGGACATATATACATGATAAATACACGAATTCTTCACCAGTCAACATATATTAATATTATTGGGTAACATCATGGTGATTTTTTAATAGTTTCTCAGATGTGGTAATAAAAAAATAAAGTATTGTTATCTTTGGAAACTGTCCAGAAGGCTGTAATCCTAGGTATCTGTTTAATATGTGAAACAGACATGTATGGATTATTGGGGCAAAAGGCGATATGTGGAATATGCAAAATGCAGACTTGTTACAGAAAGGTGGACACAAGAAAATCTATCTAAAGAGTAGACAGATGAGAGACTTAGAATAAAGCTTCCCTGTAGGAAAAATACAACACCTTTTCCATTTCTCAAATTCTAGAGCTGTGCAAAAACCAGGCCAGAATAATCACAAGATCTCCAAGAAGCACAAATCCAGGAGAGAAGATGCTTCCAAAGAGCGAGGAATTTAATTTTTTTCTTTTTAATTTGTTCATTTTTATTTTTTATGAAGTAAATTTTATAATATAATTTGAGGTTTCTAGCCTGATGCTGTGGGACACACACAGACGGTAAAATGGTTACTGTAGTGAAGTAGATTAGCGTATCTGTCATCTCACAGAATTCCCTTTTTGTATAAGAACAGCAGCCAAAATCTTATTTAACAAAAATTTCTTTTCCTTTCTTTTTTTTTTAAAGACACAGTCTCATTTTGTCACCCTTGGTAGAGTGCTGTGGCATCATAGTTCACAGCAACCAACTCTTGGGCTCAAGTGATTCTCTTGCCTTAGCCTCCCAAGTAGTTGGGACTACAGGTGCCCGCCACAATGCCCAGCTATTTTTAGAGATAGGGTCTCAGTATTGCTCAGGCTGGTCTCGAACCTGTGAGCTCAGGCAATCCACCCACTTAGGCCTCCCAGAGTGTAAGGATTACAGGCATGAGCCACCACACCTGTCCTAACAAAAATTTCTAATGTGTTTTTAAACTTTAGTCCTCGTATCTTACATTATAGCTTGCTATATGTAAGATAAAATCAGTAATTTCTTGCACATGATAATTTGTATTGTTCTCAAATGTTTTTATATTATTTTCTTCTTACAACAACAATGTGAAAAGCATCATTATTCCCATTATAAAAAGAAGCACATGGAGCATATACCGTTGTAAGTTGTTTTGTAGGTATTTCTTCTTCAACTGGGCTTGGCCTTTGATGACTTAGGCAGGCTGAGAAAGACATCTGGGGACAGTAACGTGGAAAATGTTACCGAAACATGCAGCAAGAAGGATCAAAACTTGGCGTGATAGTAGGCCAACATTTAGATAAGAAAAAATAATGAAGAAAAATAACTTGACCTGATTTGAATTGAGTTCTAGGGAGCAGACCAAAGGCCCAGGGCGTCCCACCCTGCTCAGCTGATTTCCAGGTCTCTTCTCCTAAATGAGCGTCCTCATTTTAGAGGCAGAGAAGCCATCTGTTTCGGTTTCCGACTTGAGCATTGTCAAAAGCCATTTTACCTTAAATCCAAAAAAACCAAAAACAAATCAATATTTTCTCTTCTGGCATATTTTTCATTCTTTTGATTTATCCCACTGAGGGTTAATGTCAAACTAACACTTAAGGAGTGAAAGATGAGCATAAATTGTCACCTGCTCAACACCTTGGCCTAAATTATATGCAGCATCTGAACTGAGTAAGTTTATCTCATTCTCTAACCAATCACTTATCAGAAACTCATAGATTACAACAGGAGGCAAGTACATTTGAAGAAGGCAGAGGAAGAAAGGTGAGAGTTGGAAGCAAGGGCCATTACAGGATAGAATGATTTGGAGAGTTGAGGTGGCTTGCTTACCTGTCAGTAAAGAATAGGTAAGAAAATTATCTGAATATAACGACCTGGTATAATGCAGATATGAAGTTCCATAGTTCTGTTTAGACTCTAATTTGATTGGTGCTTTTCTCAAAATGTATTATTTTCTTCCATCTTTTGGCAAGGTAAGAAGGAAATGCAACATTTGTATGTGTTGTGAAGCTTAGTGATTCACTTTACACTATCAAAGAATATGGGTTGGGTTGCTATAATTGAAGCATTTAAAACATTGTTTTATTATGTTCCTATACAAATGAATGAGAAGCAACTATTTAGAAGTACAAATAAATTTTGTATTCAATCATCGTGTGTTTATTGAAGCATTTGTTTGATCCAACTTTCAAAAGGAAAAATTGCATAATAACAGATATCTTGGAACCTGTTCACCATAAGTGGGAGAGACTTTGTGTGTGCAGAAAGAGATGGCCAACATGTAGAACTTTGTAAATATTTTATAAAATTCTATAATAAATACTTTGTAAATAAAAGTACATTTAACTACACTTTACTATTTCCCCTATGTATGGCAACTTTGGGACACCCTGTAATATGGAAAAAAAATGTGATGTTATATATTTCTTAAAATTCCTGCCAACAAATGAAACCACTTTCAAATTCACTTCATGGATCAATTGAAAAGGCACTTTCATCCATTTATTATAGATTTAAAGTATTTCTGAGAAGCTAGAGTCTTTTACAGTGTTTGGTGGATAACTATGTCATTCCAGAAATAATGTCTCGTTTACAGAGTATACACCTTCCACTTAGGCTGACAGATAGAGATATAGAGACTATCGTTTCAAGAATTGCCTTTTTAAATCCTTTTTCATTCCTTTGGAAATCGAGCAGACCTGAATAGACAGTATATTTATTATTCCATAATACTTCACTTACAGATTAATGTGATGTCTATCTCATCTGTACACAGAATGTTATTGTCAGAAAGAATTCAGAGATCATCCAGTCTAGCTTTGTCTTATTTTTGAATTCACGTTAGTGGCAGCAGGTACTTTATTTTTTGAAGACGTGACTGTGAGTTGGGTGGGCGGGGCTCTTTGGCTTCGCCTTTGGGTGTGTGCAGTGCACATCCTATCCCTTTGGTTCTTCTGTAAGTTTTAAAACTGCTGCAATAAATTGTGTGATTTGAGCATTTTTATGTGATATGCAAGACTTTCCCTCCTGTGACTTTGAGATAGCTTGTGTGGTAATATTATACCTGGAGGCTAGCACTGCGGCAGTGTAAACCTTCCCTTAGTCCAGTCAGCTCGCTCAGCCATGCCCTTCCTTGGGGCTCTAGCGGCTGGGAGGGAGCAGACACTCCACAGCGTCCCCTGGGAGCAAGTTCTTACATGGGAGCCCGGGAGGCCTGTGCCTGGACAGGGAAGTCGGCCTGGTCCTTGCTGGTGTGGTTTTCACACCACTGGGGCCTCCAATTTAACCTTTTGACCCATCACTTGTCACTATTTAATTTTGTTTTTCAATTTATTCAGCACTTAGTCACAAAGAGAAGTGATATTTAGTCACAAAGAGAAGTGATATTTAGGGGACCCCCTTCAGATTCCCCAACCCTCCTCACTTTACAGTTGGGGCAATAGAGGCACAACCAGGACAAGGAACACTGAGATTCGGCTTGTTACCAGGGCCAGTGCAGTAGAACCCTTATTTCCTTAAGAGTAAGCATTGAGGTACCCGCCCCTGGGTGGGCCCTCTATTGCTCAGTTTCGCTTCAGGTGGATTCTATCAGTTGGGGCACTGGTGACTTGTCTTGCAGTTGTGTCCGTGTAGCCCACCAGCTCTCAGGGAGCTATCTCATGGCACTCAGATCATTGTGTTCTGGGCTTAATTATCATCTATCTGTATATTCTACGGCTGATCATGGTCAGAAACCGTCGTATCATTGTCCAGACTTAATGTAAGCTCGCTCCTCACTAGCTCCTGGCGACGATTCTACCTTAAGTCAACTCTAGCTCTGAGTTAGTATTTAGGCTGAGTCAAACCAATGCCTCAGGAGCCGGCAGGCCAGTGTGATCCTTTGATGCTGTTCCGTGTAATTATATAATCCCTTAACACTTCCCTTGTAGGTCAGCTGCTTCATGTTAAGACTACAACACTTCACTTTGTAAGTGCGACCTCTCCCAGCCTCCTTTCAAAGTCCTGGTTTTCTAACTTAGAGATGCTATTAACGCGGCCCTTTCTTCATTCCATTTCTTTCAACTCACAGAGATGCTAGGATTTTGTTTTCGAATTTTATAGGCGAAAACAGCATCCCAGATAAAACACTTAAAACAGTTTATTTGCAAGTAAGAAGAAAATCAGTCTCCTCTCTTAGCTTTAATTTCAACTCTATCAGTTACCAGCAACCTTACAGAGGGATGTCCAACCTTTTTTTTTTTTTTTCAGATACATGTTGGAAAATTAAGTGTTGTCTTGGGTCACATAGTAAATATACAAACACTGAGGAAAACTGAGGAAAACTGATAAGCAGAAAAGAAAGAAAGATCTGTATGTACTTTTTGTGATATTGGACACCATCAGCAAAAAAGTCCCCATGCAATTCACACACACAGGCTTCAGGTTTGACAACGCCTGCTTTCTACTTTATCCATGTGACTTAGATGATTCATTTTGCATCAAAATCTGTTGCTATCACTGAAAATACTGATTGTGTTTTATTTATTCACAACTTCTAAGGCGTCACACAATTCCCGAATAGTAGGGAAGAAATATATTACAGTGGTTGAGCTGTGGGAGATCTAGCTTCTGTTTCTTGTCACTCAGTATCCATTCTTCTTTTTCTAAAACAGCATTCCAATATTTGTTTGTGGATGTGACCAGGCAGGAGTGTCATTCACAGTGCCAGGGTGTGGTGCCTGACCTGCGTGCAGTCATTCATACATTCTCTCCTGGCATTTCAGAGGTTAAAAACTCCTGAAAGTTCTGGGAGGTGATTGCTCACAGAGGCAGCCCCCATATGACAGTATATTAGTTCATTTAAAACATTTTATTGAGGTAATAAAATTCATATAGTAAACAATCAACTCTTGAAGGGAACAATTCAGTGGTGCTGAGCACACTCAGAGTGTTGTACACCAACCAGCTCTCTCAAAACTGTTTCATCACCCCAGGAGGTCACACTGGACCCCTGATGTAGTCATTCCCGACCATTCTACCAGTTCTTGGCACCTAGGCCCTTGTTATTCCTGATCCTTCAGTGTCTCCTTCATATCCTTATGTCCTTATGATAATTCTTCCGCTATTTAAGTTTTTCAGGATAACTTTCTCTTGCTTTCAAGAAAATAATTCTAACTAATGCAAGGTTATGGGTTTTGGAATATGAAATAATTCATGTAAAGCAATTGTTGTAGTCATAACATAGAGTATACACTACCCACACTGAGTAAATGATAAGTATTATTATTATTATTTATTTATTTATTTTTGAACCCACCACCTCTGGCATATGGGGCTGGTGCCCTACTCCTTTGAGCCACAGGAGCTGCCCAATGATAAGTATTATTAATATGAGGTGCTAGGTGAGCATTTGTGCCCTTGCAGTACTTGAATTTTGTCAAATCTGGATACAGTGGATAAGATGACTAGGCACAAAGACCAGATATGAATATATATGTGCTTGGCGGAAAGTGATTAAGAAAATAAAACCCCCCAAATGTGTTGGAGGGTATGGAACACTTTTGGGTGTTTCTTTCCCATTGCAGGGCGATCAATGACTATACCCTCCTGGCTTCTCTCCACTCCCTCACTATTTGAAGGGTGAGTTTAAGAGCAGACAGTGAGCATGCCACTCTCCTCCTCTCTCTTTTTCTTGGAAACATGCTGCTTGCTGGAAGCAAAGATCCTGCTCTGATGCTGGTGAGATTTGGAAGTGAGAGAAGGATAGTTGCTGTAAATGGCTGGGTGATTTCCTTCTCTTACTCCTGCATCTGGTTGGGTTCCTTATGACTGTATTACTCTTTGCATTGTTCTTACTTAGGAGAAAAAAAAATTTGTGTTTTAGCCAAGAAGTAGAGACAAAAGAGATTACTAAGTTAGGGAGATTGCAAAGCTGCGAGATGAGATGGGTAAGAGCGCAGAGGACAAGGCTGCTGCTTCTCAGCCAGTCCCTGCGTACTTGGGTGTTTGCTTGCTGGAGTGTTCATGTCAAAGCCGTGCCCAGGTGACCCACAGGGAAATGTAACTTTCTACAATTTAGGGAGACAGTTGAAGGACCTATAGTTATCTGCATTTCTTAGAAGTACAAGAATTAATTTATGAAGCCCTTGCTAACAGATTTCGAAGCTTATCGGTGACAGTTTGGTTTGTTAGAACCAAGAGTTGAGTTCTCCTGAATGGCAAATTAAATAAAGCCAGCCTAGCCCAGAGCTGTAATTTCTCAAGCTATTCTATTTTCTTAGTGGAACCAATCGTTAGTTAAGCTAATGGAAAGTAATTGCTGAAGTATTTTAGAAGACACACAGTTCCTCCCAGAGTTAATATTGGCTCAGGATTAAGTTTTCTTAGGCCTAGCTTTCAAGAACTAAATAGGGGGCTGGGCACGGTGGCTCACGCCTATAATCCTAACACTTTGGGACGCTGAGACAGGTGGATTGCTTGAGTTCAGGAGTTTAAGACCAGCCTGAGCAAGAGTGAGATCCCATCTCCACTAAAAATGGAAAAAAAACCTAGCCAGGTGTTGTGACAGGTGCCTGTAGTCCCAGCTACTCGGAGAGGGTGAAACAAGAGGATTGCTGAAGCCCAAGAGTTTGAGGTTGCTATGAGCTCTGATGATGCCACGGCACTCAACCCGGGACAACAGAGTGAGACTCTGTTTCAAAAAAAAGGAACTCAGTAGGGGATAGGTCAGAAGAGGAAGCTATTTACTACAAAAGTGGGTTTTGCAGAACAAAACCTATACAATGGTGATCACAGTGAAGGCAATATAATAATACATAGCACCTTCACATCATCTTACCTGAAAAATGATTTTTTGGCTTGATTTATACTTCAAGTAAGAAACCATTGCTCTTTTAGGGAAGGAAGTCTCCTTGTTGCTCAACCAATTTTCAAGGAAAGTAGGCAAGAGATCATAAGTTTATGTGATGTCTAGTGTATCAATACACTCTCATTTGGGATCCATATATACATAGAATATATTGAGTATATATTGACTAATACCTTGAATATACTTAGAAAAAAGCCATACACCTGGCTTTGTTTCTCCAGCACTAGGATTACAGGCACGAGCCACTGCACCTGGCCTGATTTTCTTTACATCTCTTGATTTTTGTATATCTCAAAACTTTCATAATGAGCCACATTTTTTCCCATTATTTTCTCCATAACTAATCCATAGGTTACTTTTTGTAATATTTCTACATGAATCTAGATTATGTCATGGTTATACAAAAAGGAAAAAAATTATTCTTTATGGGCCTTATAAGAACAGTGCAAGTTTTCAAGAGTCTACAAGTTTAAGTGACAAAAAAAAAAAAAGAAAGGAAAAAGAAAAAGAATGAGTGATGCAATCCAAAGTGAGTGGTGAAGGGCAAGGAACTTTATGAACTGGATTCTGGGGCACGTGGACTCAAGTTGATTTCCCAGTGGCTTCTTGTCAACGGAAAGCTTGGGGTCAGTCCATAATGCTTCCCAGGCCTAGGAAACTTCTTGTTGCTCCTACATGTTTTGAGCTTGACTGTTTAGCATTTATGGTTCATGATGTTCAATATGCCTTGGAGAACAATGAACATTCATCTTGGCCAATGTTTAAGAAAAAGATAAAAAACTCTTCCATAAAGCCTTCCCTCATACCTCAGCAAGGGCTCGTTTCTTCCTTCCATTGGCCGGTTGTTCACACTAGTAGGTTATTGACTGTTTTTTACCTTCTACTGATGGTCCGCACTGGCTCTTCACTTTGAGTGTTCTAGGATGAGAGGCGTTGCTTGCTTAGCTTTATATATGCTAAAAATCCTTAGTGGTGTAACACAAATGTCGCAGACATTTAAAAGGTGTTTATCAAATGAAGTTCTGGTCTGAATGATTAGCTTTATTTGTGAAAGAATAAGAACTTGTCGTCGTTATTAAAAAACAAAAGTATTGCTCAGTGTTGATAAAGATGTGAGGACCAGGGGTCCTAGAATGCTGGGGGTATCTGAATTATTACATTTTTTTGAAGGGCAACTTTACATCAATCATCAAAATTTGTAGCATGTATCCATTTCAATCCAGCAACATGACTTCTTAGAAATAAAAGTTTTATCAGAATATACACGCACAGGAGAATGTTTCTTCCTGTAGTATTTGTAATGACGCATATCAGCAACCCAACATACACACAAGTGTCAAGTGTCAAAATCCATTTGGGGACATGAATAAGATTTTAATGTCCTATGCATGCATCTTCACAGTTTGAATTTTTACGATGAACATATCAAAATATAGAAAAACATATAGAAAAAAAATCTCAGCTTTTTTTTCTCACCAAAAGAACTACTACTATTTCATAGGAAGGGTTATTCCTAAGTAGGAATCTATATGCCATTCATTTTATCCTCCCATTTTATTTTGACACAGAGGGCAAGAATAATCTTAGAATATAGTTTGCAACATTTTCTTCTCCTTAATTACTGTATTATCCACTTAGTATTTTTCAATCATTCCCCAGGTAAAGTTATTAATGACTCCTTATTTCACACAGGATAACAGCTGAACGTGTAGACTTGATGTTCATGGGTCACTGTGAATATTTTGAGACAGATTATGCCATGGTTCATTATTTTATGGTATGTTTTTTTAGACAGAGTTTCATTATGTCACCCTCAGTAGAGTGCTGTGGCTGTGGCTCACTCATAGCTCACAGCAACCTCAAACTCTTGGACTTAAGTGGTTCCCTTGCCTCAGCCTCCAAAGTAACTGGGACTACAGGCACCTGCCACAATGAATGCCTGGCTATTTTTTGTTGTTGTAGTTATCATTGTTGTTTAGCTGGCTTGGGCTGGGTTCAAACCCACCAACTTTGGTGTATGTGGCTGGCACCATAACGACTGTGTTACAGGCACCAAGCCATACATGGTTCATTATTTCACTTCCAAGAAACACAGTTGACAGTCCGTTCTGACTCACCTGTGCAAGTTTCAACTTGCTCGGCTTATCAGTGTTGTTGGGGGGGCTCCATTGGTTTCCATCAGCGTGGCTTTCCTTCCTTCCTTCCCTCCTCCCTTCCTCCCTTTCCCTCTTCTCTTCCTCCTTTCCTCTCTTTCTCCCTCCCTTCATCCCTCCTTCCTTCAATGTTTCTCTCTCTCTCTCTCTCTCTCCCTTTCTTTTCTGAGATAGTCTCACTTTGTCACACTCGATATAATGCTGTGATTTCATAGTTCACAGCAACCTCAAACCCTTGGGCTCAAGCAATCCTCTTGCCTCAGCAAGACTGAGGTAGTTGGGACTACAGGCACCTGCCACTATGCCCAACTATTTTTAGAGACAGGGTCAAGGTCGCTTTTGCTCAGGCTGTTCTCAAACTCCTAAGCTGAAACAGTCATTCCCCCTTGGCCTCCCAGAACGCTAGGATTACAGGCACGAGCCACTGCACCTGGCCTGATTTTTTTACATCTCTTGACTTTTGTATATCTCAAAACTTTCATAACGACCCACATGTACAGACCCTCACTATGCTGTCCTTTATTCTCTGCCTCTTTCTCTCTGTAGACTTTTCCTGGTATGTAGAGTGAAATACTGTTCCAGCCACTCTCTGAAACTCTCCTATTTCGGGCTTTTGTGCTTTCAACATTCAGTTCTTTGCCTTTAGAATGTAGCCTGTCTTGTTGCCGCCTCCTTTCTTCAGTGAAGTCTCTACTCATGTGTTACCTTTTCTGTGATGGTCTTTCTGTTCAGGAAATCCTCCATTCATGGAGCTCTCGCCCCCCATGCCCGTCTCCCTCTAACACTGTCATGTTTATAGGCTGATCCTCTCTTCTTGATGAGTGGCCCCTGGGGACAGAGCCTTATTCATCTTCTATCCCCAGCTGGTCGTGTTTGCATGAGTTTCGTACATGAAAACACGGTATTAGTGGAAATGATGAGTCACCTCAAGATTATTGTAAACTAGAGATCATGAACTATTGGGTTATCAATGAACATCTTTTGGTCCCCTGTGATTTAACCATTATGGTACCAAATTATGGTATGAAAACTCTCCTTGAGTTAAAAGAAAAAGCTGATGCATCCTATCTGGGTGTGTGTCATGAACTTCACCTTGAAGGTTATGCTTTCCTCACTCAATGATTTCGAGATGCAGCATGCATCCTATTTAAGGTCTTTTGCATGAGACTTCTCCGACCCTGTCTCTAGACCACCCTTTTGTTTCTTTGAAGCTCTCCTGGACATATTATCACTTGTTTCTCCCTGAGCAGTTCTTTTACAAGGTCTCATACCTAGGACTGTGCTAAAACCTTTAGGGAAGCTTAAAAGGCTGTCATGTCTTATG
This sequence comes from Galago senegalensis, assembly GCA_963575145.1. Classification (NCBI taxonomy): domain Eukaryota; kingdom Metazoa; phylum Chordata; class Mammalia; order Primates; family Galagidae; genus Galago; species Galago senegalensis. The sequence continues at coordinate 12,297 of CAUYTI010128447.1, forward strand.
TGAAAAGTTAATCCAAAACCTACTAAATGGTAAAACTCAAACTTATGAACATACCAAAATAAAAACATCTTCATACTTCTCTGATCACAAAAGTTCATGCAAGGGCAAATTAATTTTTCTTTGCTGCCTTTGCTTTTCTGTGTTCTTATCCACATCCCAGGTTTCCACTGGGACATTTTCCCAGCCCTGGGAGCTTATTGCAACAAGGGGTTTTGTGGGATTTGTTTTCATATTAAGCAGTTTATAACTTGATACAGTGAGAGAGTCTATCCATATTCAGTAGTTCTCATAGATTTATGTAATTTTGGTTTTGAAAGAGGCCTTAAGGATCATTATTTCAGCTTGTAGGTTGAAAATGTTCACTAAGTTAAAGTACTTGCTTAGTATTTTTTTAAGTTGGCATATGACAGCTGTATTTATTTACAGCTTACATAATGTGATATTTTGATACATATAATGTATAGTGATCAAATCAGGATCATCAGCATATCTATAACTGCATTGATCATTTCCTTGTGTTGGAAACATTTAAAATGGAAATAAGGTACATTTTACAAGCTGTATACAATATTTGAAGCAGCTGGGGCTGGGATTTAAATATTGAATTGTTTTCAGTTTTACCATCCTGAACTGTCTTCTGTTTTCTGGAGGGTAGGATTGCCAGATTTAGCAAATAAAGATATATGCAACAATTGGGACCTACTCATAACAAAAAAATTATTTGCTATTTATCTGTCATTCAAGTTTTATGGGGTGTCCTGTATGAGGCAACTTTATCACAGAGTAGAGAGTTAAAAAAACCCACTAATACTTAATGAGCCTTGCCAGGTGCGGTGGCTCATGCCTGTTATCCCAGCACTTGGAAGGCCAAGATGGGTGCATTGCCTGAGCTCACAGGTTCAAGACCAGCCTGAGCAAGAATGAGACCCTGTCTCAAGAAAAAAAAATACATAACAAGCCGTGAGCTAGTTGGTTTTATTAATACCATTTCACTGAGTCTTTTAAAAATTTTTTTATTAAGTCATAGCTGTGTACATTAACACTATGGAGCTGGAAAATATTCTTCTTAGCAAAGTATCTCAAGAATGGAAGAAAAAGTATCCAGTGTACTCAACCCTATTATGAAACTAATTTATAGCTATCATAGGAAAACTATAACCCAATTTTAGCCCAAAAATATTGGGAAAAGGAGGGGAAGGGAGGGGGAAGGATGAGTGCAGGGAAGGTGATTGGTGGGATCACGCCTATGATTTATCCTATAAGGGTACAAGTGAATTTTTTTTTTTGAGACAGAGCCTCAAGCTGTCATCCTGAGTAGAGTGCTGTGGCATCACAGCTCACAGCAACATCCAACTCCTGGGCTCAAGCGAGTCTCCTGCCTTTACCTCCCAAGTAGCTGGGACTACAGGCACCCACCACAATGCCTGGCTATTTTTTTTGGTTGCAGCTATCATTGTTGTTTGGCAGGCCCAAGCTGGATTCAAAACCACCAGGTCAGGTATATGTGGCTGGTACCTCAGCCACTTGAGCCACAGACACCAAGCCAGTAAAAGTGAATCTTACTAAATGTAGAATATAAATGTCTTAACACAATAATTTAGAAAATGACATGAAGGCTATGTTAACCAGTTGGATGAAAGTACTCCAAATTGTACATAAAACAACCCACTGTACCCCACAATAGTATTAATGTACACAGCTATGACTTAATAAAAGAAAAAAGGAAAAAAAAGAAATATCAAAAATTAAATCAGAGATCAATGAAATTGAAAACAAAAGAATCATTCAGAAAATTAATGGAACAAATAGTTGGTTTTTTGAAAAAATAAATAAAATAGATAAATCTTTGGCAGACTAACTAGAATAGAAAAGTAAAATTTCTACTAACCTCAATCAGAAATGATAAAGGGGAAATAACAACAGATGCCATAGATATACAAGAGATTATCTCTGAATACTACCAGAAACTCTATGCCCAGAAATTTGACAATGTGAAGAAAATGGATCAATATTTGGAATCACACCCTCTCCCTAGACTTATCCAGGAAGAAATATAGCTCCTGAGCAGATCAATTTCAGGTAGTGAGGTCAAAGAAACAATAAAAATATCTTCCAACAACAAAATGACCTGGTCCAGATGGCTTCACACCAGAATTCTATCAAAGCTTCAAGGAAGAGTTTATTCCTGTATTGCAGAAATTATTCCAAAAAATTGAAGAGGAAGGAATCTTCCCCAACATGTTCTATGAAGCAAATATCACCCTGATAGCAAAACCAGGAAAATACCCAACTAAAAAGGAGAATTTTAGACCAATTTTACAAATGAATATAGATGCAAAAATTCTCAAGAAAATCCTAGCCAATAGATTATAGATTATCATCGAAAAAGTGATACATCATGATCAGTAGGTTTCATCCCAGGGATGCAAGGCTGGTTTAATATATACAAGTCCATCAACATTATTTGCCCTATGAACACAAGCAAAAACAAAGCCTATATGATCCTTTCAATAGATGTGGAAAAAGCATTTGATAGAATCCATTATCCTTTTTTAATTAGAACACTGAAGAGTATAGGCATACATGGCCCATTTCTTAAACTGATAGAAGCTATCTATGAAAAACCCACAGCTAATATTTTGCTGAATTGAATTAAACTGAAAGCTTTTCCACTTAGAACTCGAACCAGACAAGGTTGTCCTCTGTCACCACTACTATTAGACATAGTGCTGGAGGTTCTAGCCAATACAATTAAGCAAGACAAGAAAATAAAGGGCATCCAAATGGGAGCAGAGAAGGTCAAACTCTCCCTCTTTGCTGATGATATGATCCTATACTTAGAGAACCCCAAAGATTTAACCTTTCAAGACTCTTGGAAGTTATCAAAAAATACAGTAATGTCTCAGGTTATAAAATCAATGTCCACAGGTCAGTTGCCTTAGTATGCACCAATAACAGTCAAGATGAGAGGCTAATTAAGGACACAACTGTCTTCATCATACCTTCAAAGAAAATGAAATACCTAGGAATCTACCTAACAAAGGAGGTGAAGGACCTTTATAAAGGAAATCATGAAGCTCTAAGAAAGGAAATAGCAGAGGACTTTAACAAATGGAAGAACATACCATGCTCATGGCTGGGAAGAATCAACATTGTTAAAATGTCTATACTTCCCAGAGCAATCTACTGATTAAATGCCATCCCCATTAAAATACCAACATCCTGTTTTCAGGACTTGGAAAAAATGATTCTGCATTTTTTATGAAACTACAAAAAACCCTTTATAGCTAAGGCAGTTCTTAGTAATAAAAACAAAGCTGGGGGCATCACCATACCAGATTTTAGGCTGTATTACAGGGCCATATTGGTTGAGACAGCATGGTACTGAAACAAAAACCAATACATAGACATTTTGAATCAAATAGAAAACCAGGAAATGAAACCAACAACTTACAACCACCTAATCTTCAATAAACTAAACAAGAACATCTACTGCAGGAAAGACTCCCTATTCAATAAATGGTGCTGGGAGAACTGGATATCCACATGTAAAGGACTGAAACTCGACCTGATCCTTTCTCCACCCACAAAAATTGATTCAAGATGGATAAAAGACTTAAAAAAGACTTAAATTTAAGGCATGAAACAATAAAAATTCTCAAAGAAAGCATAGGAAAAACACTGGAAGATATCGACCTGGGGAAAGACTTTATAAAGAAGACTGCCATGGCAATTGCAACAACAACAAAAATAAACAAATGGGATTTAATTTAACTTAAAAGCTTCTGTACAGCTAAGGAGACAACAACCAATGCAAATAGACAACCTACCCAAAGGGAAAGGATATTTGCATACTTTGAATCGGACAAAAGCTTAATAAGTTGGATCTGTAAGAATTTAAATTAATCCACTTGAAAAAAGTCAACAATCCCATACATCAATGGGGAGGAGAGATGAACAGAACCTTCTCTAAAGAAGACAGACAAATGGCTAGCTAACATATGAGAAAATGCTCATCATCCCTAGTTATTAGAGAAATGCAAATTAAAACCACCCTGAGATATCATCTAACCCTAGCGAGAATGGCCTATATCACAAAATCTCAAAATCCACAGATGCTGGTGCTGGCACAGATGTGGAGAGAAAGGAACACTTAGACTGCTGGTGGGAATGCAAAGTAATACAAACGTTTTTGAAAGGAAGTATGGAGAAAACTCAAAGAACTCAATCTAGACCTCCCATTTGATGCTGCAATCCCATTACTGGGCATCTATCCAGAAGGAAAAAAGAAACTTTTATTATAAAGACACTTGTACAGATTGTTTATCACAGCTCAATTTACAATTGCTAAAATGTGGAAACAGCCTAAATGCCCCTCAACTCAGGAATGGATTGGCAAGCTGTGGTATATGTATACCATGGAATACTATTCAGCCATTAAAAAAATGGAGACTTTGCAGCATTTGTATTAACCTGGATGGAGGTGGAACATATTATTCTTAGTGAAGCATCACAGGAATGGAGAAGCATAAATACTATGTATTCAACATTGATTTGAGGACAATTAATGACAATTAATGACATGGTGGGGGGTGGGGAGAGTGGACAGAGAGAGAAGGAGGGAGGGGGTGAGGGAAAGGGAAAAAAAAGAAAATAGTGACTAATTCTCACATAAATTGAATTTAATTTTGACCAAAGTACATTATTTGTGTTTTTTTAATTAAATCATAGCTGTGTACATTAATACTGTCATGAGGTACAGTGTGCTGTTTTTATATACAATTTGAAATATTTTGATTAAACTGGTTAACATAGCCTTCATGTCATTTTCTTAGTTATTGTGTTAAGACATTTATATTCTACATTTAGAAAGATTCACATATACCCTTATTAGATGACCCATAGGTGTGATCCCACCAATAACCCTCCTTCCACCCATCCTTCCCTCTACCCTCCCCTCCCTCTCCCCTTTCCCCATATTCATGGGCTATAATTGGGTTATAGCTTTCCTATGAAAGCTATAAATTAGTTTCATAGTAGGGCTGAGTACATTGGATACTTTTTCTTTCATTCTTGAGATACTTTGCTAAGAAGAATATTTTCCAGCTCCATCCATGTAAACACAAAGGAGGTAAAGTCTCCATCTTTCTTTAGGGATGTATAGTATTCCATGGTGTACATATACCACAATTTATTGATCCATTCATGGGTGATGGGCACTTGGGCTTCTTCCATGACCTAGCAATTATGAATTGGGCTGCAATAAACAGTACAAATTGTACTGTTTGCCCATTCATATTCTGGTACAAAGATATTGGGCTGCAATAAGTAGTACAAATTTTATTCTGGTACAAATATCTTTGTGCCCCAGAATTGGGCTGCAATAAACAGTATGAATTGTATTCTAGTACAAATATCCTTGTTGTAGTGTGATTTTTGGTCTTCTGGATATATACCTAGTAGAGGAATTATAGGATCAAATGGCAGATCTATTTTTAGTTCTCTAAGTGTTCTCCAGATACCTTTCCAAAAGGAACATATTTGAACAATAATTTTTAATTTAACTTGCTAATATGTTGTTTAGGATATTGCATCCTCATTTATAAGTAAAATATGTTTATAATTTCCCTTTATAATAATTTTTTTTCCATTTTAATGTCAGGTATATCCAGATGAAGTAGAATGATTTTGAAGTATTTCTTCTTTTTCCATTGCCTATAAGACTTGGCATGATCAAAGTTTCAAAGTTTCAAGGTCTTTGATAATTTTCTCTTTGAAATCGTTGAATTCCTGAGTCATCTTTTGAATAATTTCTTGGGATACCTTTTGAATAATTTGTTGAGACATTTTTTCAAACCTTTCTTGAGATTCTAGCTCT
>CAUYTI010128448.1:0-25633 GCA_963575145.1 Galago senegalensis
GATGGCTACAACCAAAAAATAGCCAGGTGCTGTGGCAGGCGCCTGTGGTCCCAGCTACTTGGGAGGCTGAGGCAGGAGACTCACTTGAGCCCAGGAGATGGAGGTTGCTGTGAGCTGTGATGCCACAGTACTCTACCCAGGAGGATAGCTTGAGGCTCTGTCTCAAAAAAAAACAAACAAAAAAAAAAAGATACACAACTCTTAATGGCGTTTACTTGTGGAAGGTAGAACTAGACTAGATGGTGTTCCCTTATCTCCAGGAGTGAGACTTTCTTTTCCTCACTGTGCCTTTTGTATGCTATTTGAATTTTTATCAGTGTATGTGCTATTTTCATAATCAGGGAATAAAATCCTGCCTCTGCCACTTAATAACTGTCATAGATGGCAAAAGTGCCCCCAGTTCTGACCACTCCCTGTCTACATGCCCCTCTGAAACATGACTTTGTAGTTCTTTCCATCAAGTGATGGAGTCTGTTTCATTATCTCTTGCATCTGGGGAGTCCTCAAAATTGGCTTTGGCCAATAGATTGTGGCGGAAGTGATGCAGTGCCAGTTCCAAGCCTAGGCATCCAGAGCCCTGGGCCAGCCCTACCCACCCTTCCTCTTACACTCCTGCCAAGGTGCCATGTGAACAAACCCAGGCTAGCCTGTGGGAAGAGGAACCATCGTATGGCCCCTTGTGCCCCCCTCCCAACAATCCAGCTGACAGGAAGACAATCTCTAGAATTTTGAGCTAAATAAGTGGTTGTTGTTTTAAGCCACTACTTTGGGATTGGTTGTAACATAGCAAAATCTAACCGGCATTCCAGTTAGAGCCTGGGAAGAACCTGTTTCCTCTTTTGAACGATGGGGATAGCTACCCAACAACAGAAGGTTTTTTGTAAACATTTAAATGAGATAATATGTAACACACTCAAATAGTAGTTCCTTCCCCTTTCCCCAATGACAGTGATAGAATACGAATCTTGAAAAATGGATGCCCTCACAAAAGCATGAGGGAAGCATCACCCTCTGCCTGGCTGGGAAGTTGATGACTTCACGCAGGGACACAGGCCTGGGGTTGGAAAAGCCAGATCATGGATGGGTGGAATTGTAGGTGTGTACTTGGAACGCTGAGTCAGGTCTTCTGGGCTGGCCCCTGAGAAAGAGCTCTGTAGGCCCAGGGAGAGGAATGCAAATCTTTACCATGAGGGCTACCTCCTCATAAGCTCAGAGATGGTGAGCAAGCCCTGAGACTTCCTGAGCAGGGCCACTCTAAGGTCAGCTCAAAGCAAGGAAGGGGTCAGGACATCCCTAACCAACTTCTGTAGCAGAACTTGCCACAGCTATGGCAGCTCCCACAGCCCCACGCCCATTAGGCTCTCCACTGGAGGGTCTCTCCCTCTGGAGGCAGCGACAGTCTTCAGGAATTACCTGTGGGCATGAACTCATGGCACTCCCTCAGGAATACCAACCTCATGGGATTTCACGTAGTGACCATGGAAGATGCAGCCTCCAGCTGCTCAGGCTGCACTGAGTAGAGGCTTTAAACTGCTCCCATGATGGTTCCAGAGGCAGAGTTCTCTCCCCTTGAGGGGCCCTAGGGAAAAGCTCCATGGGTCCTGGAACACCAGAGCCCATTAAGCAAGACAAAGGGAAAGATATCTGAATAAAGAGGGCCTGGAAAACCAGTCCCCCACCCACTGCAGGGTGCTCACGGGGTCCTGAGGCTGAGAGGACACCGCCAACTCCTTCATCACAGAGGATGGCTGGGCACTGCCAGTCACTGCTGGCACCTGTCTGAGTCTGTTTCTCTGGCTGTAACAAAATCCCACCATCTGGGTAAGTTGTAAAGAAAAACTTATCTATTATAGTTCTGGAGGCCACAAAGTCCTGGGATGAGGAGACACATCTGGAGAGGGCCAAGAGCATGTCAACTCAGGCCTCTCTGCTTCTTCCTTTTCTTTTTATTTTATCTTTATTTTTATTTTGTTTTTTTTGAGACAAAGTCTCACTCAGTCACCCTAGGTAGAGTTGTAGGGGACACCAAGAGCCAGACGACCTCTGAGCAAGATGACTGGCAGCTGGGAGGTGGACCCTCAGGCAATTCATCTGCAGGTGCTCCTTGTGGTGCTCCTTGTGGAGAAAGAACCCAAGCCCGTGGGGATCCTTAGGCACATAGTAGTCATTGTCTAATACTCTCCTCACCTGTCGTGTAAGGTCTCAATAAAAGGCTAGTGTGGAGGTTGCTCGGGGCTACCCTACAGTCAAGGTTAGCCCGCCTCCTGCAAGCTTGTACTTCTAATCTGCATCACGCCTGGTTCATTCCTGCAGTGATCAAGACCAGAGCCATAGGGGCCATAGGGGCTGCGACATAGAGTGCCACGGTATCTTCATAGCTCACAGCACCCTCAAAGTCTTGAGCTCAAGAGCTCTTCATGCCTCAGCCTTCCAAGTAGCTGGGACTACAGGTGCCCACCACAACACCAGGCCAGCTTTTCCTATTTTTATTAGAGACAGGTTCTCACTCTTGCTCAGTCTGGTCTCAAACTCCTGAGCTCAGGTGATCCTCCCGCCTCAGCCTCCCAGAGTGCTGAGGTTACAGGTGTGAGTAAGCAGGCCTAGAGCTCTCTTTTTCTTCTTATAAATCCAACAGTCCCATCATGGGGGCCCCACTCTGATGACCTCATGTAATCCTAGTTACCTCCCAGTGCCAACAACATATGAACTTGAGGATTAAGTTTTTGACACATGAAATTTGGGGGACACATTCAAACCCCAGTAGTACCCATCTGTTCTTCTGGTCCTACATCGTGAATTCCATCCTGGAGAAGCAAGAGAGATGTGTGGGAAGGGAAGGAACAGTATGAGGAAGGGAACAGAGACCCAGGAGGACCTGGACAGATTCCATGGTGTAGAGTGGCTGGTGCTTACCGGTGTGTGAGCAGTGGCCCTGGAAGGCAACAGGGCATAAAGGAGGCCAGGTTGTCCTGAAGAACTTGAATTTCATCTTTAAAACAATTTACTCTTTTTATTTCAATTGGAGAGAGGGAAGTTGGCCCTGAGAGTACAGGTAGCATTTGCTCAGTCATTTTTGGATGGATGAATTCAAGAAGAAATTAATCTGAGCCTTCAATTTCAATAGTCTATTAATTGGGGGGGTTCCTCACTATTCTCACTCAATTTTTTTTTTTTTTTTTTTTTTTTAGGCAGACTCTCACTCAGTCACCCTGAGTAGAATGCCATGGCATCATCATGGCTCACAGCAACCTCAGACTCCAGGGTTCATGTGATCCTCCTGCCTCAGCCTCTGGAGTAGCTGGGACTACAGGCATCCACCACCACGCCCAGCTAGTTTTTCTATTTTTAGTAGAGACAGGGTCTTGCTCTTGTTCAGGCTGATCTTGAACTCCTGAGCTGAGACAATCCACCTGCCTCAGCCTCCCAGAGTGCTGGGATTATAGGCTTGTGAGCCACTGTGTCTGCATCTCAATTATTAATCATATTAATAAAATCAGCTATTATTCATTGAGTGCTTATTATAAGTAATATAATCCCACGCCTCTCATATTTAACTGAACACCAGAATTACCTACAGAGGTTTTTGAAATACTAGTGACTGGCTCACACAGCCAGAAATTATGATTTGATTCATCTGGGCACTTCCTGGCAGTTGGACTTTTGAAACTCCTCTATCAATTCTAAGGTACAACCCAAATCTGAGACCCACTGCGCTATGTTAATCTTCACAATATCCCCATAAGGTAGACACTGTCATTATTCTAACTATAGAAATAAGAAAGTTGAATCTTTTTTTTTTTTTTTTTTTTGCAGTTTTTGGCTGGGGCTGGGTTTGAACCGGCCACCTCTGGCATATGGGGCTGGCACCCTACTCCTTTGAGCCACAGGCGCTACCCAGAAAGTGGAATCTTAAAGGGATTAAATAACTTGCCCAAGATCACACAGTTTAGTACACACCAATTCAGGATACAAGGCCGGTGTGGATTTGCACAGATACTTAGGGAAATAACTGGAAACCTTCATGCTCACCTCTCGTCTTTGTTCCAAAAGTTCACAATGCTTAGAACAAAAGACTTCTTTTCAGACGAATCTTGGAATATTGAGTGATCTCTTCATTTGTAAAAGGGAAAGACTGAAGGGATATTTATGAGTCAGGATGGAGTCTATCAACTAACTGTCAGTCTTACTTAAAATATCAGAGTTGAGACTTACACAGATTTAACACAGAGGAAGAGGGATTGGGCTGTCCTGTGTCCCAGGATTTGGAAGCGCCAGGGAAGAGCAATAGTCACCATGTTCCCGATCAGGGGAAAGTGAGCACTAACCAGGGATAAAGAAGAGGACGGTGGTGACTCAGCTGAGGAAGGGTGGAAGGCTGAGCGCTGACAGGCTCTTCCCATTCTCCTGCCAGTACAAGCAGCTGGCTGTGCTTTTAATAATGCTTTGTCTTCTCCAGCAGGACAAAACCCATTCTCCATAAAGATGCTTCAGTTAGCAGCTGCAGTGGCGGTTTCAAAGGCAGGGTGGGGAAAATAGGAAAGATGAAATTTTCAAGGTTTCTTTTCTCCTCCGATGTTTTGGGATAATGTGGCAAGGAAAGGAAATGGTTCACTAAATCAGGAGGTAGCTGGGTTTCTGTGGATGGGCACAGCATTATACAGGGTGCCCACGTACCACTGTGCACACAGCCTCTGGGGGTAGCAGGAGTGCCTAAGACATAACTCTACCCACCAATTCTTACAAATTAATCCCGTATTCACTATGACTCTTTTGATTTTAAGTAAGAGAATCTGGCTTGTTCTAGAAGCAGCAAAAATGTATTAAAATGGATCCCTTGACCCAAAAGGTAATCATGGAGCTAGACTTCACGAAGGAACCGGAAAGTTGTCCAGACTCTCCTGCTTTCCTGATCGCTGTTCCCGTTTGCTCTCACTCTACAGATCCCACCGGCCCTGCACTGAGGCATCCCAGGGTAGAAGACACTCACCACACAGCGGGTCACTATGCAGCCTGTGAGCTGCCTCAGGCCCACCGTCCTGGACAGGTTGCTGTTGGCCCAACCAGGGTCAGGGTAAATTCCTGGCCCACTTAATGGGAGCAGGAGGGAGGTAAGTGGTAAAATGGCAACCAAGGTCACAAGCTGTGAAGTGAGAGGGAAATAGTCAAGAGAGAGAGAAGCTTTACAAGATACTCCACAAAGTGCTCAGAAGGGGTGTCAAAGTAATTCCTGACTGTCCCATCTCTGTAAGTGCCACTCCATCCTGCCAGCCCCCTCGGCATCCACAGATAAAGGCCTCCCGTCAGCCAACAAGCTTAAAGTTGCTTTTCTGCAACCCCCAGGTGAGCCACGAGTTAGCATGCTTGGTGGCCAGAGCAGATTCAGGTGTTGGAAGTGATACCAACCAGGCGTAGTTGAAGCTCATTAAAACAGAGTGTGGCAGGGAGCTCAGCACCCATAGCTCAGTGGTTAGAGTGCCAGCCACATACACAGGGGCTGGCAGGTTCAAACCAAGCCCGGGCCAGCTAAACACCAACGACAACTGCAACAAAAAATAGCCAGGCGTTGTGGTGGGTGTCTGTAGCCCCAGCTACTTGGGAAGCTGAGGCAAGAGAACCACTTAAGTCCAATAGTTAGAGGTTGCTGTGAACTTTGACACTACGGCACTCTACCAAGGGGGACATAGTGAGACGCTGTCTCAAAAAAACAAAAAGAAAAAAAAAAAGCAGAGTGTGGGCTGACCACCACAGTGAGCCAGGAGAGTCCCCTGAGATGCTACCCAGCCTTCCCGGGAGGTTTGGAAGGGAAGGAATTCAGAGAAGATCCAGTGAAGTGCTGCCAAAGCAGGCCCTGGAGCGATGACAGAGTTCTGGCCATTGCTCACTATTGGTGCTGGCTTGGTGGTGCCTGACTGGGGCAAACGAAGGAGGACGCTTTCTCTAGCCCGTCAGAGTGGGAGATGGTGAGGAACACTCTCCTGGGCCAACAGCAGAAAAGCTGCCTCGTCCCACAGACCCCAAGGAAACGAGATGGACACCATCCCTGAAAACATTCCCCCCAACCAGTGTTGTTTGGTTTGGTTTTATTTTTTTAATGCCTCTCTCAGGCAGAGATATTCTGGTTAGGGCCAAGTTTTGACATTAGGATGCAAGAATTCCTGGATCATCCCAAACTCTTCCTACTTGAAGATGTTCCTTAAGCTGAAGTGCCCATCAATCAAACCAAGCAGGTTCACAAAAAGCCCATTCCTGATGGCGCTTTGCTTAGAAAACAATTGCTGCTATATATTTGTAGGCAGAAAGGGTGATGATTACCTGTGGAATGGTGAGTTGTGGTCAGTTCTCCCTCCATCTCAATCAGGCAACCAGGAAGAGCAGAACAATGGCTCCCACTCTTGACATAGGTAAGAACCACCTACAGGCTTGTTCAAGCCCAGATTGCAAGGTCTTGTTTCCAGAGTTCTCCATTCAATAGGCAATTGGTGGGGATAATTTGTACTTATAGAAAATGTTTATGCTACTGGTGTAGGAACCATGTTTTGGGGACCACTGGAGGAGAAGAAAGTGCTAGGTGGTTTCATTTTTTAAAGCAGCGGAACCAGCTCAGATGCCTGGACTTCTGACCTATAAAACTGGGACATAACAAATAGGTATTGCTTTAAACTGCTAAGTTGAAATAGAAAACTAATATGTAGGCAAAGCTCTAAGCTGTGAGAACAATAATATTTTCAAATGACCTAATGCAATAGTGTGAAGGGGGGTTACTAAAATGGCAATCATAAATAGGGAAAAAAGTGAACAGTAGCAAAGCACTCTAGATTTCCAAAGTTCACTAGGGAAATTTTCAAATATGCTAAAAATAATTCTACTAATTGCTATCAGTTGGTAAGAAGCACTCAGTTGAAAAGAGGTCTTACATATCTGAAGAAGCATAATGAACCCACCCCTGACCTTGCAGACTCCAGATACCCCTGTGGCTTAATAGAGACTGTAGATAAGAATAAAGAGGAGGGAATTATCTTCTTCCAACTCTTATCCACCCCAAAGCAATTAATGACGGGACCCAAAAAAAAGCCACATCCCTTCTTGTTCTAAGACCTGAGATACTGCAACCAGGTGTAGAAGCAAAGTGCCCTGGGAAATGTTGGCCTCACAGAGATAATTTGACAGAAGCCAGGCAGCCCACTGAAAGTGGGAGACAGCGACTGGCTGACAGATTTCCAGGAAGTATTCTCCTTCTCCTTAGATGTTTTTGGGTTGTTTTTTTTTTGTTTGTTTTGTTTTGTTTTTTGAGACAGAGTCTCACTTTGTCACCCTGGGTAGAGTGCTGTAGTGTTGTATACGGCTCACAGCAACCTCAGACTCATAGGCTTAAGCTATTCTCTTGCCTCAGCCTCCTGAGTAGCTGGGACTACAGGCACCCACCACAATGCCCAGCTATTTTTGTAGAGACAGGGTCTTGCTCTTGCTCAGGCTGGTTTCAAACTTGTAAGCCTAGGCAATCCACCCACCTCAGCATCCCAGAGTGCTGGCATTATAGGCATGAGCCACCGTGCCCAGTTGTCCATTGAAAACTTGACCAAGAGAATTGGGAAGCTGAATAACAAAGTAGCATTTATTAGGCAGAGTGCACTGGTTCATGCCTATAATCCTAACACTGTGAGAGGCCAAGGTCTAAACAAACTGAGACCCTGTCTCTAATAACAGAAAAATTAGCTGGGTGTGGTGGTTCATGGCTGTAGGCCCAGCTACTCAGGAAGCTGAGGCAAGAGGATCGCTTGAGCCCAAGAGTTTGAGGGGCAAACCCGGGGTCCAGGGATGGGGGGAAGAAGCATCTTCCTGAGGGGGTGAAACTTGGACCCACAACTGTACTAGAGGCACCAGCCACGTACACTGAGGCTGGCGGGTTCAAGCCCTGCTCCGGCCTGCTAAACAACAATGACAATTGCAACCAGAAAATAGGCGGGCATTGGGCGGGGCACCTGTAATCCTAGCTACTTGGGAGGCTGAGGCAAGAGAATCACTTAAGCCCAGGAATTTGAGGTTGCTGTGAGCTGTGATGCCACAGCTCTAATGAGGGCAACATAGTGAGACTCTGTCTAAAAAGAAAAAAAAGAAGCACCCTGAATAACATTAGACCACATATCTGGAAACCCTGCAGTCCAGCTAAGTTGACACATAAAATTAACCATCACCCCCTGTGAAGGTAGAAACTCCCCTGATTTTTGCGTGCGAGTAGACTGAGGGTCAGAGGAAGGAAGGGACACAACAGTTGCTGCCTGGAGTCAGGCTACAATCAAACCCAGCCTCTCAGAGTCCAGAAAGTCGAGGGGGGGGCGGGTGAGATATTCAGTCACCCACCGAGTGCTTGAGCCCTTCCTGTGCCCTGAGCTCATCTCCGAGTCAAAAGCGAAAGCCCACAGAAATGCTCTGCCGCTCTTCCGTCCCTCCAGCGCCGGGGAGGAGGGCGGCTGGGGGCCGAGTCCCTCCCCCGAGTGACACAGAAGTGGGCAGCACCTGGGACCAGAACTAGGTCAGCGTGCCTCTCCTGCTTCAAGGTCACTTCCCTTTCTCGGGTGACCTGGGGGGCCATAGGGAAGCTTCGGCACCCAGACTTTGAACAAGCACTGACTTCAGACATTTCCCTTGCATAGGGGGAATGCGGCTGGGACAGGTCATTCCAAACGCCACTCCTTTCAGCAGGAGAGAGGCAGGAATTCTTCCCTTAGGACAACCAAATGAGGAATACAGAAAAGTCACATGGCAAATGTCTCAAGCCCAGCCGGCTTGCCCGAGCACATTCCCCACCGCGTGGTCTGGTGCCTCTAGTACAGTTGTGGGTCCAAGTTTCACCCCTTCAGGAAGATGCTTCTCCCCCCACTCCCCCATCCTTGGCCCCGAGTTTTGCCCCTAGACCTGCGCCGGGTGAAGCCGGCCGCCTCTTGGTGGGCTGCGGGACCACGGGTGACACCTAGCGGCCAAGGCGGCAGGAGCAGCGAGAGCCGGAATTCCTGATTCTCTCTGGAGTAATGATGGGGACTCTGGACAGAGGAAACCCCAAAGAGTTTATGAGATTTTCCAGGAGAAGACCCCGGGTGAGAGAAGAAAGAGAGGCAAGATAAGGGCTCATGGGGCCCTTGTCAGAAGTCATGTGGTTTGAATATCAGAAGGAACGCGACCACACAGGGTACTCTAAGCTGAGCAAGGGGCACCTATGTTAAAAAGCAGTCTCTTTTTCCTGATTCCAGTCCCCAAGGGTCAAGGTCAGACCCTTGTCTGAGGCCCCGTTCACAGCCACACTCTGGGTGCTGCAATGGTCATGGGTACAGTGCTCTGTAGCCGCGGGTACATGTATGTGGTTACCCGAATTAAATTAGTTAAGATTTTGTTAATCCTGGGCTCAAGCCATCCTTCCACCTGGGCCTCCCAAGTAGCAGGGATTACAGATGTGAGCCACTGTGCCCAGGGAAAGCTCAGTTCTTCAGCCCCACCAGCCAGGTTCAAGTGCTGGTAGCCCCAGGTAGCTAGCGCAGCACAGACTATACGGCACTGCCACCACTAGCAAGTCACAGTGGAAAATGCTGGCCTGTGGGCTAGGAATTTTTTTGTTCAGGTGTTTTAAACATTTTCTTTTATCAAAGTTTTGTTTGGAAAGAAGAAAAGGCAGAACAGGGTGAAACTGTCATCTCGTGATACTCAATTAGCAGAGAAGCACAGACTGACAAGTAGGCACTGACACAAATTTGGCTTCAACTGGGTTTTTTCCAGATGCTACTTTCCCGTGCCTCCCTCCCAAGAACTAGAACCACGTAGGCGTTTCAGGCTGCATTTGGCACTGAAGGTTAAGACAAGGCGTTCTCTTCCTTCTTGCTTTCTCTTCAAGAGAAATAACTTTCCTCAAACTTAAGACAAAGAATGAGAATGTTTGGAATTCTCTCGTTTGGGCTGAGCGAAGGCTCTTTTGGGACACACACTAGCCAGATTCTAAGGTACAAAAGAAATCCTGAACCAGGGGACATTGGAGTGGCCACCAAGATTCGATCGTCCCGTGGGGTCTCTTGGTACTGCCTTTGTTCACTCACTCAACCAGTACCCACCACATGCTGTTGTGTTCCAGGCCCTATTCTCAGCTACAGGGATATAGCTGGGAGCTGAACAAAGTCCTTCCCTCCTAGCACTTATATAGAAGGATGGGACCCACAACATAAACAATGATGCTGCATGAGTGTCGTGGATCCAGGCCAGCCATATAATAACAGCAGCTGCCTCATTTTGAATTCTGTAATCCCACCCTATTCTGTAGCATCCACTGCCCCCTCTGCTGCCAATGGATTATCTGTAATCCTCACAGCAGCCATGTTAGGTCTCAGATATCCTAACTGTCATCTTCCATACATTCAAACACAGAGAAGGAAAGCAAGTGGCTCAAAATCACACCGCTGATAGCCAGGCGGTGGCTCATGCCTCTAATGCCAGCACTCTGGGAGGCCAAGGCAAGTGGGTTGCCTGAGCTCAGGAGCTTGAGACTAGCCTGAGCCAGAGTGAGACCTTGTCTTTAAAAACAGCCAGGCATTGTGGAGGGAACCTGTAGTCCCAGCTACTCAGGAAGCTGAGGCAAGAGGATCATTTGAGCCCAGGAGTTTGAGGTTTCTGTGAGCTTTGATGTCATGGCAGTCTACCCAGAGTGATAGATGAGACTCTGTCTCAAAAAGATAGGAAAAAGGCCAGGCACAGTGGTTCACACAGGAGGCCATGACGGGTGGATTGCCTGAGCTCATAGGTTCAAGACCTGCCAGAGCCAGAGGGAGACCTCATCTCTAAAAGTAGCCAGGCATTGTGGTGGGTGTGTGTAGTCCCAGCTACTAGTAGGCTGAGGCAAGAGAATCGCTTAAGCCCAGGATTTTGAGGGTGCTGTGAGGTATGACACCACAGCACTCTATCAAGGGTAACAAAGAGAGATACTGTCTCAAAAAAATAATAATAATAATCACACCACTGATACAGGAGCAGTCAGTGTTCCAGCTGGTGTCACTAATTTCACATGGTAGGGGGGAAACATAGACCGTCAAATATATAGTGATTCTAGAATGCCAAGAAGGACTGATAGCTCTGCAGACAGAACAACGGGCAAGCCATAGCCTCTTCCCCAGTGCTGAAGAGAGATACAGTGCGATGCACCCTCTGGCACAGTGGTTCTCAACCTTCCTAATGCCGCGACCCTTTAATACAGTTCCTCATGTTGTGGTGACTCCAAACCATAAAATTATTTTTGTTGCTACTTCATAATTGTAATTTTGCTACTATTATGAATCATAATGTAAATATCTCCTATGCAGGATGGTCTTAGGCGACCCCTGTAGAAGGGTCATTCAACCCCCAAAGGGGTCATGACCCACAGGCTGAGAACTGCTGCTCTAGGAGAACAACAGAAGTTGCTACAGAAACACGGAGGAAAAGCACATAAACCAGCTCCAGGGGTGTGGCCTAGGTGTTATCAGGGAGGACTTCCTGGAGGAGGTGGCTTGTAACTGAGGTCCTGAAGGGCAAGCAGAAGTGGAGTCATAGGCAATGTGGGGAGGAGAAGAAGGTTTGCTCAGCAAAAGGAATAGAAGTACCTAGGGCCAGAAGAAACAGGGTATTGAGTGTGTGTGCTGTTCAGTTTGGGGGAAGGAGATATGGGAGCTTACAGAGGGGCCCAGTGAAAGATGCTACAAACCTGCTCAAAAGTATTCACTTGACTCGGAGGGGTTTTGGCAATTATCAAGCAACGCTGCAGATAAAAGCATAGCATCTACACCGGCAAGGTCTCTTGTCAGCACCTCGTAATACCACCCACTGAAGAGCCCCAGCCTGTGCCTTCACACCCGGCCCTTTGTGGTCACAAAGCAATTCCATGTCGTGCCCAGACTCTCAGGCTGTTGAAAAGCAGAGCTAGCCCTCTGCAAGCTCAAGTCAGGACTCCAGACTCTATTCCACAGCCAGCTTGCCAAGCACAGTGGTTGGTTAGCTGATAATTTAGGGGAAAATTAAAAGCAAGAGAATTTCTGTTGAGGATGACTTCAAAAGGAACTGGGGGTGCCATCTCGGACTTCAGATGGAGACAGTGAAAGTCTGGAGTCAAAAACTGCTCAGGCTAACCTTTCTCCCCCAGGGAGAATGCACTGAGCCACTACTTTAACCGTAAAACAGGCACAGTAGCAGGAAACCTCAGACAGGTTTCCTAGCTCAGCCTCTTAGAGTCACACACTGGTGTTCCTGATAGAATTTGGGAAATCAGTCGGTTCTGTGTTTTTTAATTATGCAGTGTTCTTCCAGATTAGGTAGTCTTCATAGCCTCTCTGTGGTTCTCAAGGTGGCACAGCCCATTGGGCTTATCAGAAGTACCTGCAAGACAGTTTCAAACTCTCCAGAGCCCAGGCTCGGCACCTGTGGCTCAAGCGGCTAAGGCGCCAGCCACATACACCTAAGGTGGTAGGTTCGAATCCCCAGCCCGGGCCCGCCAAACAACAATGATGGCTGCAACCAAAAAAAAAAGAAATGGCCAGGCGCTGTGGCGGGTGCCTGTAGTCCCAGCTACTTGGGACGCTGAGGCAGGAAACTCGCTTGAGCCCAGGAGTTGGAGGTTGCTGTGAGCGTGATGCCATGGCACTCTACCCAGGGGGACAGCTTGAGGCTCCGTCTCAAAAAAAAAAAAAAAACTCTCCAGAGCCTGTCACTGACATTGTGTCCCCCGTTTGCTCCAAGGCATTCCTCTGAGTGCTCCTTTGCTGAGCTCCTTAAAGGACATCAGTCTCCATGGGCCTCTGTGACTCATGGGCACACAGCATCCAAGGGTGTGCTAGGTGGGGAATGCACCGAGCCACTGCTTTAATTATAAAACACAGTACAGTAGCAGTGCCAGCCTCAGACTGTGGTGAAGACTCAGTGAACCAAGACTCAGTGAAAAGGAATTCAAAGGCATCTGAGCCTGGATGCCCCCAGGCATTTACTCTTATTAAGGAAAAGATCACTGGATTTGACTACTTAAAATTTTCTTTTTTTTTTTTTTGAGACAGAGCCTCAAGCTATCCCCCTGGGTAGAGTGCCATGGCATTACAGCTCACAGCAACCTCCAACTCCTGGGCTTAAGCGCGTCTCCTGCCTCCGCCTCCCAAGTAGCTGGGACCACAGACGCCCGCCACAATGCCCGGCTATTTTTTGGTTGCAGCCATCATTGTTGTTTGGCGGGTCTGGGCTGGGGATTCGAACCTGCCACCTTAGGTGTACGTGGCTGGTGCCTTAGCTGTTTGAGCTATAGGTGCCAAGCCGACTACTTAAAATTTTCAACATCTACAAGTTAAATAACAATGATAACCAGAATTTAAAAATAAGAAACTGAGGGGAAATGGCAGTAAATACTATATATCCTGACGAAAAGTTCACACAACCTCAGTAAGAAAAACACTAAAACTCCACAGTGGACCATTATAGAAACAGGTAGTCAATAACCTACTTGCTGAATGTTTGTCTGACCTCATCCTATCCTCACAGAACCCAATGAATTACACCATTGACCCCAATGATTGTCCACGGCAATGGGGGCAAGGTGTTTATATTTTACAGCAGCATCAGTAATGTACAATTTTCAAATATTGAATTAAAGACTTGATCTTCATGTCTTGATCTGTGGCATAACTCCTTCACCAACAGCTTAGGGCAGCTGCAGGGAACTGATATTTTCAATCCTACAGCACCAGCAAAATGAAATTTCACACATTCCTGTTGTTTTTGATGATGTCCACTGACCTCTAGCTAATACGATGTAATACTATGTATATAGCTTAGAACTGCAAAAAGGAAGAGCCAGGAGGTCCCTTGACTATGAATTAAGGTACATTCCTTCATTTTGAGATGAAGCCACAGGCTCTTCAGTGTACTTAGCAGCAGAGGCCTCAGGGAACCCAGCACCATGAAGGGGCCTGGCATCTCCCTTCCCCCAGGTCAGGGCCCATTCTGGAGGACCAGAACAGTTATCCTAGCTCAGCCTCCTACAGTCACACACTGGTGCTCCTCTCCTGATTCAGTCAGTTCTGTGTTTTTCACTTATGCTTCCTGGAGTCACCCTAAGACAGTTTGGGGGTGGAACTGAAAAGATTCTACTTTATACACAGTATTGGCTTCCCGGCCCCAGAGCTCTTTCTCCACTGTCCTGGCTGTCTCCTGTACTCTCCCCACCTCCAGATTATGAGATTTAGTTGGCTGATTTGACCCCCACTTTGAATAATCATGATCTTTGCCAGTGTACTAAGAACCTCCTGATTATCAGGCATTTATTAAGGGTATAATCAGGTAAGATGCTCAGTTCAACAACATAAGCCAGAAAAACCAAAATAATAGTTGTTGAATAAGCCAGGCATAGTAGCTCACACCTGTAATCCTAGCACTCTGGGAAGCTGAGGAGTGTAAATTGCTTGAACTCAGGAGTTTGAGACCAGCCTGAGCAAGAGCAAGACCCCGTCTCTACTAAAAAATAAAAATAGAAAAATAGAAAAGTTAGCTGAGCATAGTGGTACACACCTCTATTCCCAGGTGCTCAGGAAGCTGAAGCAAGGGGATGCGTAAGCCCAGAGTTTGAGGTCGCTGCAAGCTGTGATGCTGATGCCATGGCATCTACCCAGGGTGACAGAGTGAGACTCTCTCTCAAAATAAATAAATATAAAAAATAAGTACTTGTTCAACAAAGATAAAATCTCATTTCTCTATCACGTAGGCAGGGCAAGGTTGGTGTGGCAGCTCCACGAAACTTTTAGGAACTCCGGATCCTTCCAATCCATCAGTCCATCATCCAGAGGGTATGGTGCTCAGTCTCACGTTCTGACATGGCAACCAGAGCTCCAACCACCTCGTCCACAACCCGGGAAGCAGAAGAGAGGAGGCCATCAAGTAGAAAGAGCAAATAGACATATTGTTACTTTTTAAAAGTTTTTCCTGAAATCTGCCACATACAATTCTACTTACATCTCATCAAACAGAACTGGCTGGAAAAAAAAAAATTAAAAATGGAAAATGCAGACTCATATTCTAGGCAGCCATCTTCTCGGGTAAATCTTGGAGCTTCTATTACAAAGGAAGAAGGGGAACTAATATTGGGGGTAGACAATTGGCAGTTTCTGCCACACTAGAATTATTTCATTAATTCTCTTTCTTTTTTTTTTTTTTTTTGAGACAGAGCCTCAAGCTGTCCCCCTGGGTAGAGTGCTGTGGCATCACAGCTCACAGAAACCTCCAATTCCTGGGCTCAAGCAAGTCTCCTGCCTCCGCCTCCCAAGTAGCTGGGACCATAGGCGCCCACCACAATGCCTGGCTATTTTTTTTTTTTTTTTGGTTGCAGCCATCATAGTTGTTTGGCGGGCCCGGGCTGGATTTGAACCCGCCACCTTAGGTGTATGTGGCTGGCGCCTTAGCCGCTTGAGCCACAGGCGCTGAGCCCATTAATTCTCGTAATAGTCCTATCAAATAACTTCTATTATTGTCTCCATTTTACAAATAGAGAAACTGCAGCTTATAGAAGATTCCTGATACTCAAAACTCTGGCCAACATCTAACTGAAACTCATATGAGACTGACCCTAAGGCAGAACTGCCCAGCCAAGCTGCTCCCAAGTCTGATCCACAGAAACTGAGAAATACTAAGTGCTTACTTTTGTTTCACTAGTTTTGGAGTCATTAGTTTAGGGGTCATTCATTATGCAGCCATTCATGCAGGCGTCCTCAAACTATGGCCCGCCAAGGACATTTATCCAGCACGCCGGGTGTTTTTGCCGCCGCTGCCTGTCCTGCTTAGTAGCCGACTCATCCTGGGACCTGTAATCTGCCTCCAGTGGTCTGAGGGACAGTGAACTGGCCCCCTGTTTGAAAAGTTTGAGGACCTCTGGTAAGGTATGAGGTTGGAAGTTAAGTTTGCAAGCTCACTCTAGAAAAAGTGCTGCATACCTCATTGCTGAATATCACTACGGTCACCTTCAAAGTTCTCCCTTGCCCATCTGGTGACCATAGTGATATTCGGCAATGATGTAGGTAGCACCTTCTCTAGGATGAGTTCATGAACTTAATTGTCTGACCTCATGTGTGTCCTCTTGGGAGACTGCGTGTTCTTAGGGAACTCAGGCTGCCCATGGAGTTGAAAAAACCTGGGGCTCTAAGTCAGGAGACCTGGGTCTGGGCTCACTTCTACCTCATAAAAGCTACGTAACCCTGGAAGACACACTGGGCCTCACAGTCCTCACCTTAAACTCTTTTGTAAAGGAAGGAGGTAGGTGTTAGACTCACTCCAGCCTTAATGTTCCAACTGTTGGAAGATGAAAGCTGTGGGTCCTGACCAGCCTGGCCAAGCCAGCAGCTGCTTTCTTCACAGCTGCTCACCCAGCTCCCAGACCACACCCCTGTATTCTTCCTGCCCATTTGTGTCCCCAAGGTGCATCCCTGCCTTTTGTCTAGTCCCAACCAGCAGAAGGCTGCTCTCCCACACGGCCAAGCCAGAACAATCACACTATGTCTTACAGGTCAAAGCTCCATTTCTGTTTTAGAGACAGGGTCTCACTCTGTCACAAAACCCAGGCTGGAGTGCAATGGCAGGATCATAGCTCACTGCAACCTCAAACTCCTGGCCTCAAGCAATCCTCCCACCTCAGCCTCCCAAATTGCTTGGATTATAAGCATATGGCCAGGCTGCCTTAGGCTTTTGTTCTTGATTTTCTTCCTGTCTAGAATATTCTTCCTTCTTCCTTCCTTTATTTAATTATTTAATTTTTTGATTGGGAGACAGGTGGAGGAGGGGCTCACTAGGTTGCCCATACTAGTCTTGCACTCCTGGCCCCAAGCAATCCTCCTGCCCTGGCCTCCCAAAATGCAGGCACTACAGGCAGAAGCCTCCATGCCCAGGCCCCTTTCTGATACTTTTAACCCCTGAGAATGGTTCCTGCAGTCCTGTCTCATCCCTTTTTTGCACAACAACACCACACACACACACACACACACACACCACCTGTACTGCTGATAGAGCCAACCAGTGCAGTCGAAGAAAGCGCTATCCTCTGCCAAGCACCATCCTGTGCCCCTGAGATGTTTTACCCAGGTTTGACCTCCCTCCTGCCCCTTCAGGTCTCAGTTTGGTTGTTGCACTCCAATCCAGGAAGACTGCCTTGCCCCGCAAGGTACTCCCAACACATCCTGAACGTCTCCGTGAATCAATGACTGATTGGTAAGCTGATGCCTTGATTCCACCTCCCAAACACTAATAGGCAGCTCAGGCCTGAGCCTGCCTCTGAGAATACAAAGAGGAGGTTATGGGGTGGAGGTGAGGAGGTGTGTGACTGGATGGCTTTATCCTACCAGACACCCTGAGGTCTGGGGAGAGCAGGGAGTTTCTGCCAACTGAGCCCCCACAAGCTCCCTAAAGCCCCTCTTTCCTAAGGCAGCCCCCAGACCTTCCCCTTTAGTACTGCTGCCCTCATGGTTTTGCAGACACAGCTGGTTAGAGATGGAGGCACCTGCTGCCCAGGTCAGATGAGGAAACTGTGTTACAGGAAACTCCAACAGGGACCACAGGAGAGATGAAGGAAGCCCCAGGTGTACGTGTGCCCACATGTACATGAGGGCACACGTGTGTGTGCACACAGCACTGTGAGGAGTCTCTCTATTCTGTGACACCAAATCAATTCTTCTGCCTTTGGCTAAAAATGAGGAGGGGATTTCACAGCCTTGTCAAATGCAGGAAGCAGCTTATGGGACAGTGGAATGGTCAAATAGTGTCCCCCCAAAAAAATTCACATCCACCCAGAACCTCAGAACCTGACCTTATTTAGAAGTTTTGCAGTTATAATTCAAGATGGGTCCTCCTGGATAAGAGTGGCCCTAAGTCCAATGGCTGGTGTCTTTATAAAGTGAGAGAGAGGGAGCTTGGACACAGAGAGACTCAGGAAAGAGCTGTGTGACCGTGGAGGTGGGTTAGAGTGAGCCTCTCCACAGCGAGGAACACGGACTGCAGTAACCACCAGGAGCTGGGAGACGCAGGGCGCGGGTGCTCCACGGCTTCCAGAAGGAGCTGACCCTGGTAAGCACCCAGATTTGGGGCTTCTAGCCTCCTGGGAGGAAAAGTTTCTGACGTTTCAGGTAACTAAGTTTTAGGGAGATTCATTACTCAGTGATGGATCATCCATACAGGCCCTAGGGCCATGTGCAGGACCCTTACAATGCCAAATTCTGACAGAGGCACATGAGGGGACAAGCAGGAGAAGCTCAAAGCAAGGAAGACTGGAAAGGAAGGCAAGGGCCAGCTCTTTTTTTTTTTTTTTTTTTTGAGACAGAACCTCCAGCTGTCCCCCTGGGTAGAGTGCCGTGGCATTACAGCTCACAGCAACCTCCAACTCCTGGGCTCAAGCGAGTCTCTTGCCTCCGCCTCCCAAGTAGCTGGGACCACAGGCACCCGCCACAACGCCCGGCTATTTTTTGGTTGTAGCCGTCATTGTTGTTTGGCGGGTCCGGGCTGGGGATTCGAACCCACCACCTTAGGTGTACATGGCTGGCGCCTTAGCCGGTTGAGCTATAGGTGCCAAGCCGGAAGTGGCATTTGTGTTCCTTTCCTCCAGGCGGCCCTGCCCCTACCATCACTGTATAGGGAGAGCTCCCCACCTGCCATGAGGCAGGTCGTGGACACGGTTGTGGTAACACAGGCTGCCACCAGAATGGAGGCAGTGGGAGTTTCTCTGGTGGTCAATGTCCAGGGCAGGGAAGGGCCCCATGAATCTCCAAGCTAAGTCCCTACCTTCCCTTGTGAGTGTGTCACCTCTAGCCAGGCTGCCAGCTCCCATCTTCCTTCCTCCACAGGGAGAAGCTGGACTCCTTCCTCCCTGCCCACCTCTGTAAGCGGGGCCACGGGCTCTTTGCTGCTTTCCGAGGCCGTGGGGCCAAGGCTGGGCCAGGGGAGCAGGGCCTGCTGAATGCCTACCGCCAGGTAAAGGAAGTGGTTGGCGGCAACAGCGGGCATGAGGCCACCCTGGGCACACACTACCGTGCCTACCTCCTCAAGTGCCATGAACTGCCCTTCTACGGGTGAGCAGCCCCAGCCCTGGGTCCCCTCTGCCCCCTCCCCTAGCAGACTATCCTTAGGCTTTATTAGCATAACGGAGCCTGATTCTGCTTCAGCTGAGCACTGTCCTTCTGTGAAGCAATGTCTTGATACCAGCCCCCTAGGCCCTACTGGCCCCAAGCTGGACACCTGCCCTCCCTTCTTTCTGTCATCACCAGGGCACCGTGGATGGATTCTCTCCTTCCACCTGCCACAGTTACTTGGTATATCCCTGCTGACCTTCCTTTCAGCCAGCCCTCTCTTCCTCACCCAGCCAAGCATTTTGCAAATATTTTCTCACATCTGCTGTGTGCTGGGTGCTCTGTGGAGACTAGAGGTCCTTGGGTGTGCCAAAGATACCATATCCCCTGCCTGGTGTAGCTGACTTCTTAGTGGGGAGAGAGACGAGAACACAGAGGTAGAGGACACCCTGCAGGTGGGTGGCAGCAGCCCCCAGCCAAGCCTAAGCGAATAGAAGTCCTCTGGGAGAGGAGCTAGACTGGGACCATACTCAGGAATCAGGGGATGGCCCATACTCATCTCAGCCTGTCCCCTTGCCATGTGGAAAGACCAAGATGTAACTTGGGCTCTGGCATAGCCAAGGGCAAGGGACACTGCCTTCTTCCCCCAAACCATCCCCCTGGGCAGTTCTTTCCTCCTCCCCAGCAGGTCCCTGCTGCTGAAAGTTCTTTGCCCAACAGTAGGCAATGGGTGTCTCCTGCCCTGACATGGCCCGCCCTTCCCGCAACCCCAGCCCTAGTGCCTGAGCGAACGGGACTTGCCCTTTCCCCTACCTGGGACACACTCTTCCCTCTGCGTGGCACCTGCCCTTTTTCTGTGCCATCGAGGCCCTTCTCCTACCCGGCCAGTCTTGTATGACCAGCTCAGATGCCACTGCCCCATAAATCCTCACTCCCCTCAGTGTCTGTGCCCCGCTACTGGACTGGTTTCTGTCACCCACATAGCTTAAGCTGCTCAGAGGCCCAAGACAGGCCCAGAGCAGGCCTCCTAAGGATTTTCTGTGGAGAAAGAAGGGAAGGCTGACACCTGTCCACTCCCCAGGTGTGCCTTCTTCCACGGCGAGGTTGACAAGCCAGCCCAGGGCTTTTTGCACCGAGGTGGGCGCAAGCCTGTAGACGTGGCCATCAGTCTGGAGGGCGTGCATGTCATCGACAACAGGGAGAAGGTACCTTCTCCAGGGTGTAGAGGAAGGGGTTAGAGGTCCTTAGCCAGGCCTCTCTGATTCCCCTGGGCCTGTGGGCAACCTGGTAGGGTGGGTAGACTGGGAGGGACTCTGCCTTGCTTGGATACCTTAGGGCTCCTGCAGTCCTTCTGAGGGCATCCCTAGGTTTTCCTTGGCTCAGCTTTCTTGGCTTGTGTGCTAGGCTGAAGGGTGGCTAGTGTCAGGGGAGGCTGCAGCTGGCATTTCTGCCTCTGAGTGGAAGGAGTCTAGCACTGTCCAGCCACTCTGTCTGGTGAACAGCTTGGCTTTCCAGAAAGACCCCTTAACTGGGAGCCTTCCATAGCTGACAAAGTCCTGCTTCTCACTACATTTGGCAGCTGGCCCTGGGTAGGTGATGGTGTCAGCTAATCTTGTGGGGCAGCTCTCGCATGCCTGAGCAGAAGTCCCCTCCTAAGTCAGAAGAGTCTTGGCTGACTTCTGATTTTCCCTGGAGAAGGACTCCAGCCTCTCCTGTGGCAGGCCGGGGCCAGCTCAGCCTGCCTAGATGCTACCCAGCTGCCCTCTTAGAAAACACCTCCCTGGCCCCACCTGACTCCCTGGCTGTACTCAGACTCAGCCCACCACTAGGAAGTGTGGGATAGGGTTCTCACAACAGCCCCTCTCCCAGGGGGTGCCCTGGGAGGGTCTGATGAAAGCTGGTGCTCCTCTCCTTAGAGAAGACTGTCTTGGAGGAGCAAACACCCTGGCCAAGTGTCCCCTCCTTGTGGCACCTGAGTGGGATGGGGTGGAGAGCAGTCCTCTGCCCTGGGTCTCCAAGCCTTGCTCTGCATCTCCCACTGGCCAGCACGTCCTGCTAGGCCTGCGTTTCCAGGAGCTATCATGGGACCACACCTCCCCTGAGGAGGAGGAGCCTGTCTTGTGGCTGGAATTCGATGGAGACAGCGAAGGCACACCTGTCAACAAGCTCCTTAGGATCTACTCCAAGCAGGTAGTGTAGGCGTGGCCTGCCCCAGGGTGGGGGAGACTGGGCCCACATGCTGGGGGCCCTAGGCTGGGAAGGAGAGAGCACAGCCAAGGGTGCAGAGCACCTGATTTCTGATGACCTGGAGCCGCCCTGGTCTGCAGATCCTGTGACAGGTGAGGCAGCTATGGGTGGGGCAGTAGTTGAGGCTTCCCCAGTGCTGCAGCCAGCTTGCACCCTCCCCTCCTGTATTCCAGCCACTGTGACGCCAGTGCTGCAGTCCCCACTGATAAAAGGTGGATGGAGAAGGATCAGGCCCTTCACTGCCTTTGTCTGACTTTCCCATTCATGCTGGCACCAGATTTCCACCCAGCCTTGTTCCCCTGTCCCTTCCTCTGGTCACAGCAGAGACCTTTTTAGACACTGTTCCTCAGTCCTCTCTCTTCTGGTACAAAGACACACTGCAGGGACTCCTATGGCCACAAACACCCATCCCCTCCTCCAGCTTCTGGATCTCTGGAGCCTTTGTTGCCAGCTGCTCCCAGCACCCTTTCACAGCCAGCCCTCCTCTATGCAGCCAGCCCTCACTGTTGTGCTCCCTACACAGCTTCAAGCTGCAGCAGTCTCTGCTTTGTCACACCCACTGGTCTCTGTCCCTCCTGAGCCCCGTACCTCCCACCTGGCTTGTCTCCCCACTTCCCCTTTTCACTCTCCACCTCTACCCCTCAGGAGCACCTCTCCCTTTGCTTAATTCATCCGCGATCTCTTTCTTTTCATGGCTTTGAACTTTAATGCTCATGAGTTCATGGTTTTCACATCACTTCTCTAGACCCT
Source organism: Galago senegalensis (assembly GCA_963575145.1). Classification (NCBI taxonomy): domain Eukaryota; kingdom Metazoa; phylum Chordata; class Mammalia; order Primates; family Galagidae; genus Galago; species Galago senegalensis. Next base: position 22,080 of record CAUYTI010128448.1, read on the forward strand.
CTCCCCCTCCCCCCCTTTTTTTGAGACAGTGTCTCACTGTGTCACCCTTGGTAGAGTGCCATGGAGTCACAGCCCACAGCAACCTCAAACTCTTTGGCTTAAGCGATTATATTGCCTTAGCCTCCCAAGTAGCTGGGACTACAGGCACCCATCACAATGCCCAGGTATTTTTTTGTTGTAGTTGTCATTGTTTGGTAGGTCCGGGCTGGGTTTGAACCCGCCAGCGCTGGTATATATGTGGCTGGCGCTCTAGATGCTGAGCTATAAGCACCAAGCCTCTAGACTCCCCCTTTTATTTTAGAGACAGTCTCACTTTATTGCCCTCCGTAGAGTGCTATGGAGTCACAACTCACAGCAACCTCCAGCTCCTGGGCTTAGGCAATTCTCTTGCCTCAGCATCCCGAGTAGCTGGGACTACAGGTGCCCACTACAATGCCCGGCTATTTTTTGTTGCAGTTTGGCCAGGGCCAGGTTTGAAGTTGCCACCCTCAGTATATGGGTCCAGCGCCCTAGCCACTAAGGCACAGGCACTGCCTGAGACCCCCTTTTTTAAGTAAATGCATTATTGAACTATAATGTACTCACAAAAGTGCCCATATCCTAAGTGCATAGTGCAACAACTTTTCCTAAACAATTGTATATCACACTCTCCAGATTAAGAAATAGGATACTGGCTTGGCACCCGTAGCCCAGGGAGTAGGGCACTGGCCACATACACCAAGGCTGGCAGGTTCGAGCCCAGCCTGGGCCTGCTAAACAACAATGACAACTGCAACAAAAAAATAGCTGGGCATTGTGGCGGGCACCTGTAGTCCCAGCTACTTGGGAGGCTGAGGCAAGAGAATTGCTTAAGCCCAGGAGTTGGAGGTTGTTGTGAGCTGTGATGCCATGGCACTCTACCGGGGGTGACATAATGAAACTCTGTCTCAAAAAAATAAAATAAAACAAAATAAATAAATAAAACACCCCAGGAGAGCCCCAGAGCCTCTTCTAGTCACTGCTCTTCACCAGGGGACCTACTGTTCTGATGTCTGTCACCCTAGAGCCATTTTGCCCATTTTTGATCCTTGTAGAAATGGATTCCTACAGCATGTACTCTTTTCTTGGGCACATGTTTGTGAGATTCACCCTGTTGTTGGTAGTGGTGGTTTGTTCTTTCACATTGTTGTGTGGCTTTCCAGCATATGAATTTACCAGTAGAGTCATGTGTTGCTTAAGAATGGGAATGCTGGGTGGCGCCTGTGGCTCAAAGGAGTAGGGCGCCAGCCCCATATGCTGGAGGTGGCAGGTTCAAACCCAACCCCAGCCAGCCAAAAACTGCAAAAAAAAAAAAAAAAAAAAAAAAAAAGGAGGGGAATAATGGCCGGACCCAGTAGCACAGTGGTTACACCAAGGCTGGTGGGTTTGAACCCAGCCCTGGCCAGCTAAGCAACAGTGATAATTGCAATAGAAAAATAGCTGAGCGTTGTGGCAGGTGCCTGTAGTCCCAACTACTTGGGGGGCTGAGGCAAGAGAATCGCTTAAGCCCAAGAGTATGAGGTTGCTGTGAGCTTTGATACCACGGCACTCTACTGACGGTGACAAAGTTAGACTCTGTCTCAAAAAAAAAAAAAAAAGGAATGGGAATACTGTCTATGAAGTGCATTGTTGTGCAGCCTGCCACATGCCTAGGCTGTGTGCTGTTGTGTGTTGTTCCCAGGCCACACGCCTATAATCCTGGCACTCTGGTAGGCTGAGATGGGTGGATTGCTTGAACTCAGAAGTTTGAGACCAATCTGAGTACCTCTGAGACCCCATCTCTACTAAAAATAGAAAAACTAGCTGGGTGTAGCAGTAGGCACCTGTAGTCTATAGTCCCAGCTATTCGGGAGGCTGAGGCAAGAGGATTGCTTGAACCCAAGAGTTTGAGGTTGCTGTGAGCTATGAAGCCATGTCACTCTACCAAGGGCAACAGAGTGAGACTCTGTCTCAAAAAAAAAAAATTGTAGTTTTCAGGATACAAATTTTGTACATCTTTTGTTAGATTCCTCCTTATTTCTTTTGGTGTTACTGTAAATGGCACTTTTTCTCATTTCAGTTTCCAATTGTGCATCGCGTTATATGGAAATGAAATTTTATTTTGTCATCCATATATCTTGCAACCTTACTGGACTTCCTTCCTGGTCTGGTCAGAGTAGCTTTACTGCAGACCCTTTGGGGCTTTGCATGTAGACAGTTACATTATCTGTGAACAGGAACAGTTGTGTTTCCTGCTTCAGATCGTGTACCTCTTGCTGGTCTTGCCTGGCAGCACTCACTGATCTCCCGGTCGGTGTTGGGTGGACACAACGTTGGTGCAAGCCAACGGCCCTACCCGCCCCAAGCATGAGAAATAGCATCCTCCTCTGAGGAAGTGTGGTGTCACCTGTGGGTTCTTCAAAGATGCACTTTATTGGGTTGAGGAAGTTTTGATCTCAGTTTCGCCAGATAGATGTTTTATTCTAGATGGATCTTTAATTCCAGATGCATGTTTAATGGTGCTTTGTTTTGGATGACTGTGAACCTCAGAACCACTGTACTACGCTGGAGGTTTGCCCCAGGGAACTTAGAGGGCTTCCCTGCTGTTTGTAGCTCAGGATTTCTGTCCTCACCAGGTGCTACCATCTCACCAACCCACTTCCCACTCTTGGTTAGTGGAGGCCCCTTGGTCAGAGAAGGAGGGGCTGCCTGTCCTCTGCCTTTGCTTCTGGGCTGGACAGTGTTGCCTGCTGTCCTGCCCTCCTAAGGGACCATGGTTTGCTTCAGAAGGGCAAGATCTGGGCCACCCTGAGCCCAGCAGTCAGGAGCACAGGTGGGCCTTCCTATCCACCTGGCCCGTGTTGTATCCCAGGCCACCATAGGGGAGATGCTCAGAAAATACTTGTTGCTGCCACCTTTAGACACCTTGTATCTGTGACTCCATCAGAGTGCTAGGGTCTCTACCACGTGGTACCCAACTGTGCCCACAGACATTGGCCACTTCACCTTTTCTTGAACTCATGAGCTCAGGCAATCTGCCTGCCTCGGCCTCCCAAGTGCTAGGATTACAGGTGTGAGCCACCACGCCCAGCCCACACATGCTTTACCTTTTTTTTTTAGAGACAAGAGTCCTACTCTGTTGCCCTTGGTAGAGTGCCGTGGTGCTGTGGTGTCACAGCTCACACTAACCTCCAGCTCTTGGGCTTAGGCAATTCTCTTGCCTCAGCCTCCCGAGTAGCTGGAACTACAGGCGCCCACCACAGCGCCTATTTTCTATTGCAGTTTGGCTGGGGCCGGGTTGAACCCACCACCCTTGGTATATGGGGCCGGCACCCATCTCAACTGAGCCACAGGCGCCGCCTGCTTCACCTTTTCTGTCAGCATGTGTTGGGTATCAGATCTATTGAGAAAGTGTCACTTTTTTTTTTTTTTTTTGAGACAGAGCCTCAAGCTGTCCCCCTGGGTAGAGTGCCATGGCATTACAGCTCACAGCAACCTCCAACTCCTGGGCTCAAGCGAGTCTCTTGCCTCCGCCTCCCAAGTAGCTGGGACCACAG
>CAUYTI010128449.1:0-11788 GCA_963575145.1 Galago senegalensis
CCTGTGGTCCCAGCTACTTGGGAGGCTGAGGCAGGAGACTCACTTGAGCCCAGGAGTTGGAGGTTGCTGTGAGCTGTGATGCCATAGCACTCTACCCAGGGGGACAGCTTGAGGCTCTGTCTCAAAAAATAAAAATTAAAAAATTAAAAAATTAAAAAAAGGAGAAAAGGCTAAAGAGGCTATTTACAAACATGAAAAATTTCTAAGATACAATATTAAATCAATAGCAAGATGTGTAACAGTAAGTACAGTGTATTGCCTTTTTTTAAATTAAAGAAAGAATAGGCATACATGTGTGCAGGTGCATATTTTAAAAATTTCTGAAAGGAAAAATAAGAAACTGATAACATGGCTTGCCTTTGGAGTTAAAAACTGGGTACCATTATGTTAAGCTTTAAATGTTTATGAAACATGAATTTTCTTTTTTTTTTTTTAAGACAGGGTCTCATTTTGTTGCCCTCAGTAGAGTGCCGTGGCATCATCCTGCTGACCCTGGCCTCTCAGAGTGCTGGGCTTACAGGCCTGAGCTACCACGGTTGGCTTTCAAACATGAAATATTGCAGATAATTAAGAAGGAGGAAACTTCTGGTTTGACAAAAATGAAGCAGACACAGATAACACCACAGCTTTTAAAAAAGTACAGGTCCCAGTCCTCTCTGGGTGCTAGCTCTGTGTCTATATTACGGACTTACAAATATTTAAGTATGCACTTATTTATTTACTCAAGAGCCTCACCACGTTCTCTGTAGACTTTGACCTCTAAGGGATCAAAAGGATTGACTGTGGCTCAGGGCTGTTTATATGGCTTTCCAAGGTTGTCCCAACTAGTCCTTCAGTTTTAGACTGTAAATTCCTGGAGGGCATGGACCTCATTTTACTTGCTTACATAAAATTCAACTTAAGAACATGCTCACTGTAGTGGGGTGGGGTGTCAGATTGTAACAAAATCTATAATGGGCCAGATGACATTTTCCAACTTATTTTTGTCCTTTATAAATAATCAAAAACCTAAATCAGAAAATTCTAAGCCAGTGGTTCTTAATTTTCCTAATGCTGCAACCCTTTAATACAGTTCCTCATGTTGTGGTGACCTCCACAACATACATGTTTTCTAATTGCCTTAGGCAATCCCTGTGAAAGGGGAAAAGGTCATTCAACCCCCAAAAGGGTCGAGACCCACAGGTTGAGAACCGTTGTTCTAAGCTGTATTCATTATAAGCAGATAGCAAAAGTGGGCACAAGTAATAATAATAATAATAATAGACTTTCTTTTTTTTTTCTTTTTTTGAGACAGAGTCTCACTTTGTTGTCCTGGGTAGAGTGCCCTGTTGTCATAGCTCACAGCAACCTCAAACTCTTGGGCTCAAGCAATCCTCTTGCCTTAGCCTCTCTGGTAGCTGGGACTACAGGTGCCCACCACAATGCCTGGTTATTTTTAGTAGAGATGAGGTCTCATTCTTGCTCAGGCTGGTTTCAAACTTCTGAGTTCAAGCAATTCACCTGCCTTGGTCTCCCAGAGTGCTAGGATTACAGGCATGAGCCACCACACCCAGCATAACAGCCATTCACTACTGAGCAACTACTCTGTACCAGCCCAGCTAGAATTTCTTATACATTAAAGCTGTATTTTACAGTAAGTCTGCAAGGAAAAAGGCAAAATGGAAATTTGAATCCAGGACTTTCAGTACTGGAGAAAATGAGATGGAGGTTCAATCAGCTTTTATAACTTTGGGCTTACTCTGTGATAACTGAGCAGTTTTAACACTGGGAAAAATGTATCTTTGTTTCTATAGCTACAAGATAAGCCTTTTGATAACTGGTCCCCTACATTTCCTTGGAGGAATATTATAAAGATAAATAAGCTGATAAAAATAACATAAGGAAGGTTCTTAGAACTACTGCTTTTGTATGTAAAAATAAATAAAGGCAGGAGACTGAAATTTAGAGATTCTTACTCCCATTTCATCAAGTTCAGGATGCCCCTGGCTTAAAGACATTCTAATTTCAGAGATGTTCAATGTGTGTCTTAAAATACACAAAATATTGTGTAATATCAAGTCCCAAAAGTTTTCTTGTGGAAAATGAGTCTAATTTTGAATTGTCCTTTAAGCTTTTATGTAGAAAAAATGTGGCATCATTTAAAAAGCACTGAGTATACTTATATGAACTCATATGGAAAGGAGTCTAAGAATGAGTGAAGTAAGTCGTACAATAACGTATTCAGTATAAACCAATTATGTGAACCAGTGAGGCACAATCAACACTACTAAATGTGGATGAGAATTTTTAGATATAGTTCTTGGAAATTGCTAATATTAGTTACTCTACAGAAGAAACTACAATGGGAGCATGAGGTAATCAAAAGGGAATGAACTAAGATATTAAATATTTTTATAAGAAGGTACTCATGTATGTATAAAATAAAACAATTTTTAATAAGGATAAATTATTTTAAAAATCTAACCACCATCTTAACCAATAGGAAAAAGTCTGGAAGAATTTTATAAAAAATGAAAATCACCCTTAATACTACCACTGAGATATAGTCAAGGTTACTTGTTACTTCTAACCTGCTTGTCTTCTTCAGAAAGTACAACAGATCTAACCAATACCCTGAAAAGACAGACAGTCGTATCCACCTTCATCAGGCTGTGCAGATCAAACAAAGCAAGTTTTCTTTATTCTGGCTAGAATTGTATCCATGGAAGGCCCATCATCTCAGGACCAGCCAAAGGGACAGTGATAAGGTCACAGTTGTGCTGTTATTTCTTCACAAAAATAAACCCCAAACTTATTCAGCACAGCTTTTCAAAACGTGGGAAGGAAAAAAAAATGAGATGGAAACCATTATGGGGCCTAGAAGGGCTGAGGCCTCAGGAGGGCCGTGACTGCCCTCTAGGGGTGAAAGACTCACCCTGCACACACCACTGCAGAAGGCACTGGCCAGTGTCATGGCAGGAACTCTCTCTCTCTCTCTCTCTCTCTCCCTCTAACCCACTGGGAATTTGTTTTGGTTGGTCACCACTACTTTTATTATACAACTGCAGTCTATTTTTCCATTTCTTTTCTTGGTCTGTGAATGAGATTATAGAAAGTAGCTAGTTTCATTGACAAAACACCCCTCTCAGCTTTGCCTCACTCTATTTAAAGACGTTTACCTTTAAAGGTAAAGGTGATGGCTTCGAAGCTGGAAAATGCTATTCTGACAGCATCCTGGGAAGAATCCGACTTGGTGGTTTATGGGGGTGGGGGTAGGAAGTACTGAAAGAAAATACTTTCCAAAAATATTTACCAAAGTAAAAGGACTAGACCTGTGACCAAGACATTCCGCGGACACACCCTTAGACATAAGGAATTTTCCAGACCTGTTCCCTAGAAAAGTGGAAATGGTCAATTTCTATGGCCCCGCCCCCAACCCCCAGGGCATGGCTAGAGCCAGAGAGACATCTTCTCAAACTGGTCAGAATTTAAAAGGACACTCTGACGTCACTTGCAGGGGAGTACACAGAGGACCTTCTGGAGCCAGGGTTTTTGGAAAGACTATAACCATTCACCCATGTAGCCAAAGGAGACAGCTGAAAAAGAGGCTTGCAAGAGCCTTTCTCCTCCCAATATAGTTTTTTTTTTCCTGAGACATTGTCTCACTTTGTCATCCTTAGCAGAGTGCTGAGGCATCATAACTTACAGCAACCTCAAACTCCTGGGCTCATCCTGGGCTCAAGCAATCCTCTCGGGTCAGCCTCCTGAGTAGCTGGGACTACAGGCACCCACCCCAACACCCAGCTATTTTTTAGAGACAGGGATCTTACTCATGCTTAGGCTGGTCTTGAACTCTTGAGCTCAAGGCCACCTGCCTTGGCCTCCCAGAGTGCTAGGATTACAGGCATGAGCCACTGCACCTGGCCACTTCCCAATATAGTTTTGAGAAAGAACTCCCTAGGCAGATGAGGAAGGCAGTGGTCCAGATCATTGAAGGAAGTCATTCATTTTATTCCTTTTCTTTCTGGGAAAGAAGTTTTGACTTATCCACTGTTAGTTTATGCTCAACTGAGCTTAAAGCTTTTCCCGAAGCCTTCCATGAAGCCAGGACCCTCTTTCCCAGCCTGCCATAAACCTTGCAGTTTAAGGACACTTTGACACTGCAGTCATGGTCATGATCTTCTGTGTCTTGGGGGTGTCCTCCTCATGTATGTGACTCACAGCGCTCACCTGTGATCTTGGCTACACGATCAGGCCAATGTCTTCACCATTGTTCATTATCATGTGGCGCATTTGCCCACGAAATACCTCTTGTCTGGAATGCATCTCCTCTCCCCCCTGTTGAAAGTCCACGGGACTTGCCAGGGCCAATTTTAGTTGTATTTCTGTGTGAAGCTCACTCTAGTCCTCCTCCAGCTACTTCTGAACACTTTCTTATTGCCATGGCTATGGACAATAGGGTGGTGGCTCTTTGATATTGTGGGCCTTGCATATCTTACCTGATTTAACCACTATTTAATATTAGAACCCTATTACAGGTGCCTAATGTGGTACTTACTATATAGGTACTACTATTAGTATTACTATATAGGTACTATTAGTCCAGTGTATAGGTGTGTGACCTTAGGCCAGTCACTTAACATCTCTTAGTGACAGAGATGGTCACTAAGGTCACACAGCTACCAAGATTCCATGATGCCTGTTCTTGCCTCCCTCTCAACCCTCATCTTGTACCACTCCACGTCTTACTCTTGAGACACACCAACCATGTTTTTTCTTTCTCAAAAACAAACCAAAACACACCATAGAAGTCAAGGTCAGCCCCATGGAGACTTTTGCACTGGCTTTTATTTGGACTGTGTCCCCAGTCTGTTGCAGAACTGGGTCTTGCTTTCCATTATATTTCACTGCCTAGAAGCCACCCTGCCTCACCCTGTCTAAACCTGCCCTCAGCTTTTCTTGACCACGGCCTCATATTTTATGTTCTTCAATGCGTGTATAATTTCCAGGGTTTTCTCATATGTCTATTTGTTTACTCTTTGTGTTAGACTATTCCACTGCAATATAAGTTCCACGAGGGAAGGGACCTTGTCTATGTTGCTCATAGCTGAATCCTGAGGACTAGAACAACACTTGGCATTGAGCAGGCATTTGAGAAACATTTGTTAAGTGAATAGATTACTCCGATACTTATGCTCTTAACCTCTACTCTCCCTAAATTATAGTGCTTATAGCAGTTACAATTTATGCCATACAACTAAGCCATTGGGTATTTATGGTTTTAGGTCTTATCCTGTTTGCTAGCATTTCATTCACATCCAGGGTCAAGCTCCATGTGTGTTTGTGTTTAATCACTAATTCGTAAGAACTAGTTTTGGCTTTCCAGCTCAAGCTCAGGGTCAATAGGCATCTGCGTTTCCCAATTCATCCAGCAGAGGACAGATCATCGTGAATCTCTCCAACAGTAGCTAATGCGTGAACAGATACTTCTGTGATTTCGAGTGAAGGGGGACATGGCCAGCGAACTCTTTTCCGCTTTGTTGAACCCTCTTCAAGAAATACCCAGAGTCCGGAATCAAAAATTTCAGATTTTTCTACGTCTTCTGACAATCCAGATGTGCCTGTTTCTTATTGACCCCAAGTCCCAAGTCTATTGGCATTTCCTGGAGGCCTTCGGTTCAAGCGTCACCCAGGGTGGAAGTAATCGGAAGCCACAAGGTGTTGAAAATAATGAACTCCTTCTTGAGATTATTTTCCACCTGGTTAAACTGAACAACTGAAAAAACACTTCAATTGGGAGCTTCATGGAAAGAATGCTGGGTGGTTGGCCAACATATTTTGTGTCTGGAACACATTTTCTTGACTTTTAATATTGGAGAAGTTCTTTGGAAACTAACTCCAAAAGGGGCAAGGGTTCCTCTGATAATGTATCAGGTTGCATATAATGTAGGCAAGTTTGGCTGAAATAAAAGATTAAAATAGACCCAGACCCAGACCCAGACACACAGAGCCAGGAGTTAGTCAATCCAAATACATTCACTTACATAGAATTAAATTCCCATGTATTTATTTTTACATACATGCCTCATTTCAGAGAGGATTTATATGACTTATAAATATATATAATATGCAGTAAATTAGCATAAAACATGAAAGGAAAAGAAAAAAATAGTAGGCTCAGTGCCTGTGGCTCAAGTGGCTAAGGCGCCAGCCACGTACACCCAAGGTGGCAGGTTCGAATCCAGCCTGGGCCGCCAAACAACAATAACAGCTCCAACCAAAAAATAGCCGGGCATTGTGGCAGGCGCCTGTAGTCCCAGCTACTTGGGAGGCTGAGGCAGAAGACTCACTTGAGCCCAGGAGTTGGAGGTTGCTGTGAGCTGTGATGTCACAGCACTCTACCCAGGGGGACAGCTTGAGGCTCCTGTCTCACAAAAAAAAAAAAAAAAAAAAAAGAAAGAAAGAAATAGTAAAAATGCAACATAAAATGGACCTAAGTGGTGTTGGAAAAGGTCATTCCATATTAAACTACAGGCATATTTTCAAGTGAGTCACAAATTTGCTTTCAAACTGTCTTCCTACCAACACCAAAACATTGATTCAGTTTCAGGATGTGAGTGGCTAACAACATGGTAATTCTACTACTGGTACATAAGCTAAATTAGAAGCACAACCTCATTCAAAAACATCTGAGGACAATCAATAATAACAATGAATAACAAATCATTACTACGAATTTCTGAAACAACATTTTGAGTTCTTAAAATAGTCAATATTTCTTTCCCTTTTCCTTTGCAACAGTCCTAGGAGAAAAGTCCTGTATTAAAAAACCTTTAAGGGGCAGCACCTGTGGCTCAGTGGGTAGGGCGCTGGCCCCATTTATCGAGGGTGGTAGGTTCAAACCTGACCTCCACCAAATTGCAACAACAACAAAAAATAGCTGGGCGTTGTGATGGGCACCTGTAGTACCAGCTACTCCGGAGGCTGAGGCAAGATAATCACCTAAGCCTGGGAGTTGGAGGTTGCTGTGAGCTGTGTGACGCCATGGCACTCTACTGAGGGCGATAAAGTAAGACTCTGTCTCTACAAAAAAAAAAAAAAAAAAAAACAACTTTAAGTAGAACATACTCCAATTCTTGGAGTATTTTTTCCCCTTTTCACTAATTGTAAATGACAGGAAGTAGGTAGTCCAGGCAAATAGTAAAGAATGAAATGAATTTAAACACTTACGAGTCATCTGCAAACGTTATTCCAAAGTATTCCTTTTCTTTCAGGTTGAAATGTGAAGCCACGAGGTCCAGCAATTCCCTTGATAACAGTTTGGGCTGTCAAAATAAAAATCTGGTTAGAAGCAATTTGGTTGCCTCTCTCACTGCTAAGTAGTTTAAAGAAGCTTCTGTTTGTTTTAAATACCTGCCCATTTTCTGATTAGGCTGATTTGCTATAGATCACTCTGTAAGAGTTGTGGGAAGGAGAGAAGATGGGAATAGGCATGATCATCATTTTCCTGTATTTGCAACTCATCTGAATACCTTACTGTTTTCCTCTACAGTCACAGTGTGCTTTCTGATATGTTGGTGTTGTGGAAAAAAACACTCTTTTATATGTAGCATGGTGTGAGTGCCCAAGACAGGAGTACTGAACACTTTACTGCCTAGTTATGGGAGATACTATAAAAGATTGTAGGTCGCGTCTGTAATCCCAGCACTGTGGGAGGTGTAGAGGGGAGGATCACTTGAGGGAAGGAGTTCAAGACCAGCCTGGGCAACATGGCAAGACCCTGTCTTAAAAAAAAAAAACTGTAGAAATAATCACTTGATGGTGGTCAGCTGAAGACGCTCAAGACCCTAGGTTGAAACCACAGAGGGAACTAACAAACGATAATAATAACAATAACCATTTATTATGCAGAACTCCTATTCATTATCTCATTTAATCCTTCTAATAAGCACGTGAGATAGGGCTTTTTATTTCCATTTTATAGATGAGCCAGCTAAGGCCAAGAGAGGTTAAGCACCTCACTTGATGTTACATTGTTAGCAAGGACAAGGATTTGAACTTCCAGTTCTGTCTCATTCCAAAGCCTAAGCTTTTCCTTTCTAAGGATCAAGTAAGTGTGCTCATCCTACACATTAGCAACAACAGTATTTGCTGAATACCTAGGGAGAAGATGATCTAATCTATGAGCTTTTGGGAAACATTGGGCCTGGTGGGGAGAAGCATGGATTGGAACCAACAGAATATCTATGAGACTGATGATGGATTTATGGGTGTTGGGGAAAGAAAGGGTGATTGCTTAGAAGTACTCCAGATGGATTCTTTTAGAACTTTGAGCCAAAGAGTGTAGGGTACACTATGATGGTTTGAAGGTTGGGTGTTTGTTGTTGGGGAAGAAAACATGGACATTATTTGGAGAAAAAAATAAAGAAAAGAATCAGGTAGAAATGTAGACTAAAAGATTTGCCTACTGTGAAACTTTGGCGAAACTACTGTTAACTGTACCACTTTTACTCTAAGCCTAAGCATAGTGGGCTATGGACAAGCCTTGGAAGGGAAAAGAATTTAGGTTTGAACAGAGGAAGGAATTCTAGCTTAGCTGTAGGTACGGTCTGTCTGCAGGGACTTCCACAATTTCTCAAGACTCTTGGTCCAGAGCAGGTGTCCTCAAACCACAGCCTGCAGGCCACATGCAGCCCACCTAGGACATTTATCCGGCCCACTGGGTGTTTTTGCTGCTGCTGCCTGTCCTGCTTAGCAGCCGACTCGTCCTGGGGCCTGCAGTCTGGCCCTCCAATGGTCTGTGGGACAGTGAACTGGCCTCCTGTTTAAAAAGTTGGAGGACCCCTGGCGCAGAGTGTTGGTTGAATAGAAGGAAAAGCATCAACAATTAAAATAGCATTGTTCATATATGCTGTATGCATTACAAAGATATTTTACTTCCATGCATAATCTAGCTTGGTTTTAACTCTTGTTCTGTGATGAAGACTAGACTATCTTAATCTTGGCTCTTAACTTGCACTATTTCATGCAGCTGGAAAGTGGCAGAATGTAGATTCTCACATCACAATAACTCCTTCAGGGAAGTGTTATGATTCCCAGTCTATCATAGAGAGGTCCAGAGAAGTAGTCATTTGCCCAGGGTCACACAGCTGCTGAGTATCAAGCTGAGGTTGAAACCTACATGTCTCTGAATCTATGTCACCAAGTTAAAACTACTCTTATGGTCCAGGTATGGTGGCTCACACCAGTAAGCCTATTAATTTGGGAGGTTGAGGAAAGTGGATTGCTTGTGCTCAAGAGTTTGAGAATAGCCTGAGCAAGAGCGAGAGACCCTGTCTCTACTAAAAATAGAAATAATATAGCTGGGCGTTGTGGCAGGAGACTACTAGGGAGTCTCAGCTACTAGGGAGGATAAAGGAAGAGGATTGCATGAGCCCTAGAGTTTGAGGTTGCTGTGAGTTATGATGCCACAACACTCTGCCTGGGGTAGCAGAATGAGACTTTGTCTCAAAGACAAATGAATGAATGAATGAATAAAGTAAACAAAAAACTACTCCTATGAATAGACCAAGCTTTTTTTACTTTGAAGCATTCCCCCCTTAATCAATCCCGAGACACTGGCTTTGAGGCACAGATAGCAGCCTGCACACAGACCATGAGGCTCAGAGAGGGAACCAGGCTGGGGTATCCCTGTGTAGACAACACCTATCTGTGCTAAAACCTACCTGCATGACGCCTACCTGGATAATACCCGCCTGGCTAGCACCTACCTGAACCAGCAGCTCCAGTCTCCTGTCATCCAAGAGGTGCACCTGGCAGTGCCTGCCTTCTGTCATCTGTGGAAACAAGACAGCAAGAGTGGTGTCAGGGACAGGGCTGGCAAGCAAACCTGCTCGAACGTATATTATTTATTTTATAAGGAACATACTCACCCTAAAAATGGCCTAAGTCGAGTTAATCAACAAACTTGGCCAGAAACAGATTTATTATATGGCACTAACTTGAATTTAAAAGAAGAAAAGAACAGAAAACAAAGGCTAGTCGATATATTGAGAAAATAGCACCTATACACCATGCTGAATTCAAACAATGCACACAAGATTATACATGTATTATGAAAAGTAGGTCTTCCCAGAGGAAACTACTATATTTTTCCTCAAATCACTACTTTATTTTTCAAATGAAAATGCCTTTACTCATAGGTTTGTTTTAATAAATACCATGCACTCATTATTATAAGAAGAAAAACAAAGACTAAAATTAAAGTAGAAAGTATCACTGGATGTGACGGCACATGTCTATAGAACCAGCTACCTGGGAGGCTGGGGCAGGAGGCTCTCTTGAGCCTAGAAGTTCAAAGTCACAGTGAGCTATGATCAATCTGTAAATAGCCACTACATATCAACCTGGGCAAAATAGCAAAACTCTGTCTCTTAAAAAAAAAGGCCGAAGTGCAATGGCTCACGCCTGTAATCCTAGCACTCTGGGAGGCAGGCAGATTGCTTATGCTCAGGACTTCAAGACCAGCCTGAGCAGGAGTGGGACCCCAACTCTACTGAAAACAAAAAAGCTAGCTGGGCGTGGTGGCCAGCATAAGTTGTCCCAGCTACTCAGGGGCTAAGGCAAGGAGATCACCAGAGCCCAAGAGCTGGAGGTTGCTGTGAGCTAGGATGCCATGGCACTCTACCTAGGGCGACAGAGTAAGACTCTGTCTCCAAAAAAAAAAAAAAAAAGAAAGAAAAGAAAGAAAGAAAAAGGAAAAAGTCTCCATTTTGGAAACTTCTGTCCCTTTGCCTTCCTTCTTAGTATATATACAACTGTAGTTAAAAACAGTGAAGATACATAATTAAGACTAGCTCAATGAGTTCGGTGCCTGTAGCTCAGTGGGGCTGCTGGGTTCAAACCTAGCCAGAGCCTGCTAAACTATGATGACAACAACAACAAAAATATAGCCAGGCATTGTGGCTAGCACCTATAGTCCCAGCTACTTGGGAGGCTGAGGCTAGAGAATTGCTTAAGCCCAAGAGTTTGAGGTTGCTGTGAGCTGTGATGCCATAGCACTCTACTGAGGGTGACATAGTGAGAATCTGTCTTAAAAAATAGAAAAAAAAAGAATAGTTTGATGTATATGTTTTCAATTATATTTAATTTTTAATCACTTAAAATTGCAAAACTGGGAAATATTCATTGTAAAATATTTTATCAAGTCACAGAATGCCAAGATTTCCCTTGCTTAATTCATTCTTCAAACCATTTTATCTGCAGAAACCCCATCTTGTCAGTTTCTTTCTTTTTTTTTTTTTTTTGAGACAGTCTCACTTTGTCATCCTCAGTAGAATGCTGTGGCAGCACAGCTCATAGCAACATCCAGCTCTTGTGCTTAAGTGATTCTCTTGCCTCAGCCTCCCAAGTAGCTGGGACTACAGGTGCCCGCCACAATGCCCAGCTAGTTTTTGGTTGCCATTGTCATTGTGTTTTAGCAGGCGCAGGCCCAGGTGGCGGCTCAAACCCGCCACCTTTAGTGTATGTGAGTAGTGCCCTACTCACTGACCTGCAGGTGTCAAGTCCATCTTGTCAGTTTGACAAGAATCTTCATAGATTGCTTTTATGTATTTTCAAATATATGTGTACTTTTTTTTTATTTTTTGAGACAGAGCCTCAAGCTGAGCCCCTGGGTAGAGTGCTATGGCTTCACTGCTCACAGCAACCTCCAACTCCTGGGCTCAAGTGAGTCTCCTGCCTCCGCCTCCCAAGTAGCTGGGACCACAGGTGCCCGCCACAACGCCCGGCTATTTTTTGGTTGCAGCTG
>CAUYTI010128450.1:0-18892 GCA_963575145.1 Galago senegalensis
CACAAAACACTTTTTTTTTAGACAGAGCCTCAAGCTGTCCCCCTGGGTAGAGTGCTGTAACATCACAGCTCACAGCAACCTCCAACTCCTGGGCTCAAGTGAGTCTCCTGCCTCAGCCTCCCAAGTAGCTGGGACCACAGGCACCCACCACAACACCCGGCTATTTTTTGGTTGCAGCTGTCATTGTTGTTTGGTGGGCTGGGCTGGATTTGAACCCACCACCTTAGGTGTATGTGGCTGGCGTCTTAGCCGCTTGAGCCACAGGCGCCGAGCCTTCATTCTCCTTCTGTATGTTCTCAGAGCCACTGTTTCCTTTTCCTACGTTCAGAGAAGTTATGAGTTTGTTACTGGTTAGCAGCCTGTTCCACATGACTTTCTTTCCCAGCTTAGAATTCCTTTTAGTTCCTCCTTCCCATCACTGACATCCCTTTTAGCAGGACTTCAGTATAATATACAATACTTCTGTCTCTTTTTTTTTGAGACAGAGTCTCACTTTGTCACCCTCAGTAGAATGCCGTGGTGGCATAGCTCACAAAAAACTCAAACTCTTGGGCTCAAGTGATTCTCTTGCCTCAGCCTCCCAAGTAGCTGGGACTACAGATGCCTGCCACAACGTCCAGCTATTTTATAGGGTTTTTTTGGCTGGGGCCGGGTTTGAACCCACCACCTCCGGTATATGGGGCCAGTGCCCTACTCCTTTGAGCCACAGGCACTGCCCCACCTGGCTATTTTTAGAGATGAGGTCTTGCTCTTACACAGGCTGGTCTTGAACCTCTGAGCTCAGGCAATTCACCCTCCTTGGCCTCCCAGAGTGCTAGGATTACAGGTGTGAGCCACCACACTGGCCATTTTTTTTTTTTTGAGACAGAGCCTCAAGCTGTCCCCCTGGGTAGAGTGCCGTGGCATCACAGCAACCTCCAACTGGGCTCTAGCGAGTCTCCTGCCTCCGCCTCCCAAGTAGCTAGGACCACAGACGCCTGTCACAACGCCCGGCTATTTTTTGGTTGCAGCCGTCATTGTTGTTTGGTGGGCCCGGGCTGGGGATTCGAACCTGCCACCTTAGGTGTACGTGGCTGGCGCCTTAGCCAGTTGAGCTATAGGTGCCGAGCCTACACTGGCCATTTTTTATTCTTTGTTTTTGGTCAGAGTCTCACTCTGTCACCCTGGGTAGAGTGCTGTGGCATCATAGCTCACAGCAACTTCCAACTCTTGGGCTCAAGGGATCCTCTTGCCTCAGTTTTTCTATTCTGAGTAGAGATGGGGGCCTCTCTTTTTGCTCAGGCTGGTCTCAAACTCATGAGCTCAAGCAATCCACCTGCCTTGGCCTCTCAGAGTGCTGAATACTTATTTCTCAGCACGTTTCTTGAGAGACTGTTGGTTCTAGGGGATACCAAAAGGAAGAGCTAGAGTCACAGTGTGTCCCCAGACAGAGCTATTTCATGTTTTTCCATCCCTTCAAGGTGATCTCATTAACTACCCCTGTTACCGTGTTTCCCTGAAAATAAGACACTGTCTTATATTTATTTTTTCTCAAGAAGACACACTAGGGCTTATTTTTAGGGGATGTCTTATTTTACTAAGTGTAATACAACAATCCACATTTATTCAAATACAGTTAAGTCATCTTCTTCTGGAACAGAAGGGGGAGCTGACCTTGTTGGTGGGGCTGGCACTAGTGATGCATGAACTCCCTTCCCCTAGCTGTTCGCACATGTGCAATAGGATGCCTGCGACAGGTTACCACAAGTGCTTGTGTGAACGGCTGGGGGAAAGGAGCTGTGGCAGATAAAAGGTATTCCAGTCTTACAGCTTGGCACAGAAATGCAGGGCATGGCTATGCAGATGTGCTGCATAGCCACGCCCATCATTAGGTCTTATTGGGGTAGAGCTTATATATTTAACATATGCATAGTAATCCTGCTAGGGCTTATTTTGGGGGTAGGTCTTATTTTCGGGGAAACTCAGTAACTTATCTTTTCTCTGCCCAAATTTGCTGGCTTACTTAGAGGTGCTCTCATTTCCACATTTGGGCTCCATTTCTCTCCTAAAATGATTCCTTTCTCCTTCCCTTATTTCTTATTCCATCCTCTCCCTCCCAGTTCAGTTGAAACACTGAGATTAACAAAAGGAATTTTACTAAGAAAGCAAAGATAAAAATTATGTTTATACAGCTTACTATTTTATCTTTTTTTTTTTTTTTAGCAACACAGTATCAATTTATTTCCCTGGTAGAGTGCCATGGCATCACACAGCTCACAGTGACCTCCAACTTCCAGGCTAAGGCGATTCTCTTGCGTTAGCCTCCTGAATAGCTGGGACTACAGGTGCCCGCTGTAACGGCCGGCTATTTTTTGTTGCAGTTTGGTCCCAGGTCAGGTTTGAACCCAACACCCTCAGTATATGGGGATGGCACCCTACCCACTGAGCCACAGGCACCACCCTATTTTATCTTTCAACAGCTAAAGTGTATCTGAATTGAACTGGCCCTTTCTAGTTTGGTTGTTGTATACGGTTATTCATAAACTTCAGGCAAGTTCCAAATGGAAATGCTGCTTTCCTAGTTGAACACTTCTTTCCCTTCCCAGCTTTGGGCTGTCTGATGGCCTTCCTGATTCTCTCTCCCCTGTGAGAAAGGTACCTTTTTATCTAAAGAAGAGTTCTGGACTTTATGACACCTATAGCAATCTCAGTTGATATCTGCCTCCTAAAGTCTATATAGACCCAGGTTCAGGGAAGTTCTCTCTTACCGCAATCCTTATCGCTCCTTATTTTTTTCTTTTGGTTTTTTGGTAGAATTGCCATTTTCTCTGATATCAGGATGGATAATTACATTCAGTGAGCTCAGCTTCTTCACTGGTCAGCATCACTTGGTACTTGGCCTGAGAATCAAAGGCAAGCACACTATCTTGATGTCATTCTCTCTCTTTACCAGGTTAGAACAAAACTGGTCTCCTCTCTTGAAGGAGAGTGTTGCACCCTCTCTGAGCTCCTTTCTCCTCCCCCCAACTAAATTCAAGCTTTCAGTCTCATCTAGTTGCAAGAACAATGACCCGTTCCCCACCAGCTTAATGATCTTAGCATCTCTTTAGCAATCATTTTCTTTGGGAAACTATACATGATCCTTCTATGGAACTCTTTCAAACAATTTTTTTCCTCAAAGTCATTAAAAGTAAGATTCCTGCCCAGGGGAATTCAGATGGCAAGGGAAGAGGCCAGGAGATGGCTGACTCTCAAGAAGAGGTCTAGGGAGGCACCTGTGGCTCAGTGAGTAGGGTGCCAGCCCCATGTACCAGAGGTGGCAAGTTCAAACCCACCCCTGGCCAAAAACTGAAAAAGAAGAGGTCTAAATACTCAGAACTGGGAGGTGCCTGTGGCTCAAGGAGTAGGGCGCCGGCCCCATATAGCAAAGGTGGCAGGTTCAAACCTGGCCCCGGCCAAAAACTACAAAAAAAAAAAAAAAAATACTTGGGAACCTGCAGGTACTACCTGCAGGTGCTTCTTTTCAGCCAAGTCTATTGTGGAAGATCAGTCACAGGGCATATAGGTAATGAGGTGCCTGATGCTGCATTGCTTCAAATCTTTTGGAGACTGGCAGTTCCTTTGAGGATATCTTGCCCTTTACCCTTGCAATAAATCTTTGTCCCCCTATAAGTCCTTGCCTCCCCAATAAATCTTTGCTCCCATTATTACTCATTTCAGGGCATAAAAGAGCCATTTATTTTTTAGTTTTTTGAGACACAGTCTCAAGCTGTCCCCCTGGGTAGAGTGCCATGGCATCACAGCTCATAGCAACCTCCAACTCCTGGGCTCAAGCGAGTCTCCTGCCTCTGCCTCCCAAGTAGCTGGGACCACAGGCGCCCACCACAACGGCTGGCCATTTTTTTTTTTTTTTTTGGTTGTAGCCGTCATTGTTGTTTGGTGGGCCCGGGCTGGATTCAAACCCACTGCCTTAGGTGTATGTGGCTGGCGCCTTAGCCACTTGAGCCACAGGCACCGAGCCAAAAGAGCCATTTAGAAAGGAAGGGATGGTGGCATGTGCCTATAGTCCCACCTAGTTGGGAGGCTGAGTCAGGAGGATTCCTTAAGTCCAAGAGTTTAAGGTTGCTGTGAGCCAGGGGTCCTCAAACTTTTAAAATAGGGGGCCAGTTTATTGTCCTTTTTAAATAGGGGGCCAGTTTACTGTCCTTCAGACTGTGGGCCCTCGGACAAGTTGGCTGCTAAGCAGGACAGGCAGCGGTGGCAAAAACACCTGGTGGACCGGATAAATGTCCTAGGCAAGCCACATGGCTGTAGTTTGAGGATGCCTGCTGTGAGCCATGATCATACCACTGCACTCTAGCCCAGGCAACAGAATGAAACCTTGTCTCAGAAACAAACAGAAAATAAAGAAAGAAAAAGAAAAAGCAAGAAAGAAAGAAAGAGAAAGGAAGAGAAAGAAAGAAAAAGAAGAAAGGAAAAAGAAAGAAAGAAAGGGGCAAGAGAGAAAGAGTCCCTTGTGACCTTCTGCTTTTGGCAGCTTATCCTTGTTACTACTTTAACCCACATTATTTGGTCTTCTTTTTCAGTATTCCCTGGTGGAACTACAGGTAAGTAAAAGTGTCTTTTTCTTCTCTGTCAGTTGTGGAGAAGGAAGAATGAGAATTTGGTGCTAAGACTTGCAGGCAGAAACAACTCTGAGATCTTGGTCCAGAGCCCCAAGACTCTGCCCAGCCACAAGTGGCCACATTTGCCCGGGCAGAGCCTGTTCTCTTGCCTCTGTCCTCCTGGCCTCTCAGACCTAAACTGCTATAGACAAGGACAGCCCCGTTGGCCATGACTGCAGCCATTTGCCCCTCAGTAGTGTGACTTCTTTGTGCCATGCTAATTTAGCCAGGCTTGGTTCTGTACTGCTTTTAGTCTTAGGTAATAGGTCTTGTCATAAACACTCAACAGTTACATGACAATGTGAGAGTCTGTGAGGAGTCTCAAAGGAAAGGATCTAGGAGAGTTAATTCCCCACAATGCCTCCTCCATTTTTCCATGAAATTACCTATGTTTCAGGTATCTTAAAATCAATTCCTTCAGCTTTGTCCCTCAATAGGGACAGAAAGTAAACATTCTTTGTAAATGATTCCCCAATGCCCACTTTCTGAAACCGGTGATGACTATAGAGGATTCAGTCTGATCGTTTGAATCTTTTCCTCTCAAATGGGGGCTGCACATACAGGAATATTTATTTCATTAAGTAATAAAGAAAATTATAAATAACACAGGGAGCTGTTCTTCCTGAACACCAACCATAGGGTTTAGGAGCAATGGGTAGAATTCTTTCCTTGTTTTTTGCTTTTTTACCTGCATTTTGTGGTGTGGACTGGGAAGCAAACAGGTAGACACATCACACAGTTTCTCTTTATTGGGTATAGGATCCAAATAGCAACAGGATTGCACAGTGGCTGGAAGTGATGCCCAAGCAAGGCATTGTAGACTTGTCCTTCCAACTGGCACCAGAAGCAACGCTGGGCACCTACACAGTGGCAGTGGCTGAGGGCAGGACCTTTGGCACTTTCAGCGTGGAGGAATATGGTAGGTGGGGGAATGGACAGGTCAAAGTGGGAGGCATAATCTTGACTCAAAATCAACAAAGGTAAAGTAATCTACTCTGGGGAAGAATTATTTATTTACTTTGGAATCAGTGCTAACCCAACTAATAACTTCAGGAGGATTTTTACATTAATAATTCCCCCTTTATGAAATCAATTAATTTAATTATCACCATCTTTGTACCTTCTGTTCACCACCTATTTGATCAAGTCTTCCAATTCTTTTCCCATTTCTTCTACTCTCTCCAGTGCTGCCTAAGTTTAAAGTGGAAGTGGTGGAACCCACGCAGTTATCAACGGTGCAAGAATCATTCTTAATAAAAATTTG
Source organism: Galago senegalensis (assembly GCA_963575145.1). Lineage (NCBI taxonomy): Eukaryota > Metazoa > Chordata > Mammalia > Primates > Galagidae > Galago > Galago senegalensis. The sequence continues at coordinate 5,908 of CAUYTI010128450.1, forward strand.
TTGTAGGTAAGAGCAGAAGCTCTGGACCTGGTGGTGATTGAAGCTTCATTGAGAGAAGAGATGGGGGAGTGATGTGGGCACGGGGATTAAGGGTGGGACAAAACTTGGGAATTTTATGTAGTTTGGAGTCAAGACTTGGGAGGAAAGAGGTGAATCTCAAGTGAGGTTCCCAACTCTGGCTCCTCATGCTTTTCTTGGTTAGATACACGTACGGGAAGCCCGTGCTGGGAGCAGTGCAGGTATCAGCCTGTCAGAAGGCATATACTTACTGGAACCGAGAGGTGGGACAGGAACAGCTCCCTGACAAGTGCAGGAACCTGTCTGGGCAGGTGAGTAAATGGGATGTAGAAAAGGAACCTTAGCCACAAGTCCCAGAAAGTAAAAAAAACATCAATTTAGAAAAGTGGTAAAAAGGCCAAACTGGAAATAATTTCATAGGATAATGATCCCAGTTCCAAAGAAGAAAGCAGTGTTGCTTATCCTAAACAGAGACTTTTTCAGAGTCCGCCTTGAAATTGAGAAATTAACCTAAACCCTTGGAAGGTGCAATTTTCCAGTTCTCCTGTAGGTTCTTTTTCACTTTTTCAAATCTTAGAGCTTCAAAGTCATTTCATGATTATGTAAGTCAGAGTGTATACACTACAGGATTTTTTCTCTTAAAGATGAAGAAACCAAAGTATACAGATAAGAAATTACTTCCTTCTCCATGGAAATAGAATTAAATTCCTCACATTCTCTCCTTCTCTCTCTGGTTGTTGTGCCAGACTGACAAAACAGGATGTTTCTCAGCATCCGTGGACATGGCCACCTTTAACCTCACCGGATATATGTACTACCACAACATCGATATTGTGGCTACTGTGGTGGAGAAAGGGACAGGTAAGCAGGGCACTCCTGGGCTCATTAAGAGAAGAAAAAGAAACAGGGCTGTCCCCCGGCAGACCTACCTGGAGGAGTCAAGATCTTCCCTGGTGAGTGTTTGGGAGATACCCTGCTGCTAGTCAAGAGGAAGTGCCAGATTCCACCCTGCCAGCTACTATATCCCCCCTCCCCCCAGTTTGGGGAGGAAGAGTTGGTTTGGATCTTTGGCCAGAAATATGTTCCACTTCATACTTCCAAGGGTGCTGTTCTCTCAGGAATTTGATGTTAATCACGAACGTGAGGATATCAGGTAATTAGATGGCTATGCATTTGATTTCCCTCTGCAGGAGTGGAGGCTAATACCACTCAGCATGTTTACATTTCTTCACAAATGGGATCAATGACCTTTGAAGACACCAACAATTTTTATTACCCCAATTTCCCCTTCAGAGGGAAGGTATGTTGCAACTTGTCTCTGCATAGATAAAAATGCTTAACCACCTGCTTTTACCTCCTTCCCATAGCCATATAATAATAGCTAAATTAGCATTGTATTCATTTACTTTAACTTTTACAGCAATTTTAGCAGATAGATGCTATTATTGGCCCCATTTTACAAATGAGGAGACTGAGGCAAGAGAAGTTGAGTGATTTTCCCAACGTTATACAACTAATAAGTATTTATCATGACCAAATCCAGGAGCCTGCATGCAGAGTATCTGCTCTTAACTCCCTATGTTTTGTGGCCCTTAAACCCACAGGAGCCATCTGTTTAATATCCATGTGACTATAGAGCCTTTGCTAATGCCAGGAGCTCATCTTTGAATGTTCAAATCTTTGAATTTAAGAGCTACAAGGTTATGGAAAAACTATCCAGTCTGGGCTAGATTGTATCTAAGCAAGGTTAATATTGAACTTTCCTTGACAGAAAGCCATTTATAGCTCCTTAAGCACTTTCTTTAGTTAACAAATTTCCTTGGTTAGTATATTCTCTCTCTCTCTCTCTCTTTTTTTTTTTGAGACAGAGTCTCACTATATTGCCCTTAGTAGAGTGCTGTGATGCCACGGCACAACCTCAAATTCTTGGGCTTAAGCGATTTTCTTGCCTCAGCCTCCCAAGTAGCTGGGACTACAGCTGCCTGCCACAACACTCAGCTATTTTTTTTGTTGTTGCAGTTGTCATTGTTGTTTAGCAGGCCCGGGTTGGGTTCGAACCCACCAGCCCCAGTATATGCCAGTGTCCTAACCACTGAGCTATGGGTGCCATGCCTAGGATAGATCCTAGTTTTGAATGCTTGAATCTTAATTATGTTTTTCTGGACTCTCTCCTGAAATGTATTCTTAAGAATTTCTGTTATTACTTTGCCTCATACTCAAGCCTGCTCCAAACCTATTTCCAATACCCTAATGACCTTCACCCCTCAGATAAGAGTTAAGAGCCATGATGACTCCCTCCTGAAGAACCATCCTGTGTTTTTGGTGATTCAAAGCATAAATGGAACCATCAACCAGACCCTCATGACTGACAACAATGGCCTAGCTTCCTTCGAGTTGGAAACATCCAGTTGGAAAGGGACAGACATTTCTCTGCAGGTAAGCACTGGTGAGGATCTGTTTTCTGGAAAAGAAGGCTTCTCTGAAGGACAACTTTAAGATCTTCCTGTTTCTTATCCTTTGACTTATAATTCCCTCTCTCTCAACTTGTAATTTCACCTCTCTCACCCACTATTTTTCTCAGGTCCTTTCTGTTTTTCATCAAATAAATAACCCTTCAGATGAAAAGTATGATTTACATTAATTCATCTTATAATTTATCTCCATCTCTACCTGGTCCTATTTATGAAATCAGAGTAGGGAAGGAAAAGTAGTTCAGAATCAAATCTTCCCATTCCCCCTTCCACTACTTATGAAAATGGCAAAGAAGAGAACTCTAGATTTTTAGATAACTTATAAGGAAGGCTACTTTTACCAGTTATCAACTGCTATATCAATATGCTGCTTATCAAATAGCTACAAAACTTCACCATCATGCAACAGAAAGCATTCATTGCTCCTGCACCTGGGGTGGTCCATTAGGCAGTTTTGATGATCTTGGTGGATTTCCTGATGTGTCTGTGGATCCACGGGCTAAAAGCTGGTGTTCCATATCACTCGCCAGTGAGCTAGTCAACGTGTATTCTTTTTTTTTTTTTTTGCAGTTTTTGGCTAGGGCCAGGTTTGAACCCACCGCCTCTGGTATATGGGGCTGGTGCCCTACTCCTTTGAGCCACAGGTGCCGCCCTGTCAACGTGTATTCTTAAAGCAGTGACAAGATGCAAGAGTAAAAGCTAATGTACAAAGGCTTTTCTAAACATATACTTATGTCACATATGCTAATATTCCATTCCCAACAACTAGTTGCACAGCAAACCCATGGAAAGACTAAGGTTACTTGCTAAAAGATATTGACACAGGAAAGGGTGAAGAGCTATTATTGAAATCATTCAAACACACAACTTTTTTTTTTTTTTTGAGACAGAGCTTAAGCTATCACCCTGGGTAGAGTGCCATGGCATCACAGCTTACAGCAACCTCCAACTCCTGGGCTCAAGAGAGTCTCCTGTCTCTGCCTCCCAAGTAGCTGGTACTACAGGTGCCCGCCACAATGCCTGGCTATTTTTTGGTTGCAGCTGTCATTGTTGTTTGGCGAGCCCAGGCTGGATTCCAACCCACCAGCTCAGGTGTATATGGCTGGCGCCTTAGGCGCTTGAGGCACAGGTGCCGAGCCCAAACACACAACTTAAACAAACGCATACTATCTGTCTTATGGCTAATTTGATTGGTTTTTTTATGAGACAAGGGTCTCACTTTGAGCCAGGCTAGAGTGTAATAGGATGATCAAAGCTCACTGTAACCTTAAACTACTGAGCTCAAAGGATCCTCCTACCTCAGTCCACCCTAATTAGCTGGGACTACAGGAGCACCATTATGCCTAGCTAATTTTTTTCTTACTTTTGTAGAGATGGGGTCTTGCTATATTTCCCAGCCTGGTCTTAAGCTCCTGCCTTAAAGCAATCCTCTCACTTCATCCTCCCAAAGTGCTGGGATTACAAGTGTGAGCCACCATACCCAGCTTTAACTATATCTTTAGCTATTATTCAATCAATATACTCCAAAATGATCAATCTTCAATCTTAGTATTCTCTATACCTTGTTTTCTTATCCCTGAAATGTAATCTTTGATTCCTATATAACCTTAGTTATGCTTATCTAGCCCCTTGGCATCAGGTGAAGGTATATCAATTTCTCATTACTTAACAACTATAGTTCAGCCCTCCTCTGACTCTCCTATATGCCAAAATGTTGCTGTACATAACCACTGTTATGGGTTCCCTATCTATCCTTGGCTGGACCTCTAGTGAAATACCCACATGCCATTCCTAGGCATTAAAGATTTGAAAGAAAGAGCTCTATTTGAAAACCATGATAACTCCAAGGGGTCAATATGTTTGTTGTAAGAGGACTTTGTCTTTTTTTCCCAGGGAAAGTTCCAAATGGAAGATTTAGTATATGATCGGGAACAAGTGCCTCGTTACTACCAAAATGCCTACCTGCACCTGCAACCCTTCTACAACACAACCCGCAGCTTCCTTGGCATCCACCAGCTGAGTGGCCTAGTGAAATGTGGTCAGCCCCAGGAAGTGCTGGTCGATTATTACATTGATCCTGCTGATGCAAGCCATGACCAAGAAGTCGTCTTCTCCTACTATGTGAGACTAAAAAACAGGCACTGGTGAAAGTTTGTGGGGAAGAAAAGGGAATGAGCAGAGTGAGCCAGAGAGCTGGATAGACTGTCTGGATGGGGATACAATCCAGGATACATATATAATTTCAAAATTTTTAGAAGCTGCTTTTAAAAAATTAAAAGAATATGGGCGGCACCTGTGGCTCAGTGAGCAGGGCGCCAGCTCCATATACCAAGGGTAGTGGGTTCAAACCCGGCCCTGGCTAAACTGCAACAAGAAAATAGCCAGGCGTTGTGGCAGGTGCCTGTAGTCCCAGCTACTTGGGAGGCTGAGGCAAGAGAATCTCTTAAGCCCAAGAGTTTGAGGTTACTGTGAGCTGTGATGCCACAGCACTCTACCAAGGGTGACAAAGTGAGACTCTGTCTCTTAAAAAAAAAAAATTAAAAGAATGGGAAAATCCAAACTATTATCATTTCAACATGAAATCAATAGAAACAATTAATGGATATTTTACATTCTTTATTTCAACCAAGCCTCAGAAACTCAGTATGTATTTTGCCTTTAAAGAATTTTATGGCTTGGCGCCTATAGCTCAACTGGCTAAGGCGCCAGCCACGTACACCTAAGGTGGCAGGTTCGAATCCCCAGCCCAGACCCACCAAACAACAATGATGGCTGCAACCAAAAAATAGCTGGGCTTTGTGGCGGGCACCTGTGGTCCCAGCTACTTGGGAGGTGGAGGCAAGAGACTCGCTTGAGCCCAGGAGTTGGAGGTTGCTGTGAGCTGTGATGCCATAGCACTCTACCCAGGGGGATAGCTTGAGGCTCCGTCTAAAATAAAAAAAAAGAAAGAAAATAACACCTGAAGCCCTAAGGAAATTTTATTCCTCAGACACCTCCCACCCATCCTGTGTTTCTCAGCAGACCTCCTGCTGGCAGCATCCTGCATTTGTCCAGCTAAGGGATGCTTGGAGAAGTGCTGACCAGGCTCTGGAACTGTGAAAGGAGGGAAACAGAGCCGCTCCAGGATTAGGGCCAAGGTGAAGTTACCATGATGTCTGTGCTGTTAGTTATTTTCTTCTCTTCTTTAGTTAATAGGGAAAGGGAGTTTGCAGATGGAGGGGCAGAAACATCTGAACTCTAAGAAGGAAGGTGAGTGTACATTGTTTGTCTCTTAGAAAAGAAAAGGATATTTTAGGTCTAGTGTGGTGGCTTAACCCTATAATCCTAGCGCTCTAAGAGGCTGAAGCGGGAGGATTGCTTGAGCTCAGGAGTTCAAGACCAGCCTGAGCAAGAGTGAGACTTTGTCTCTACTAAAAATAGAAAAACCAGCTAGGTGTTGTGGTTGGCGCCTATAGTCCCAGCTACTTGGAAGGCTGAAGCAAGAGGATTGCTTGAGCCCAGGAGTTTGGGGTTGCTGTGAGCCAAGCTGTGGCCATGGCACTCTAGCCTGGACTACAGGATGAGACTTTACCTTAAAAAAAAAAAAAAAGGAAAGAAAAGGCATTTTAAACTTTCAGAAAACAGTTCTTATACCCAGAAGCAGTGAGAATAGAACACTAACAATAATCACAGGAGAATAGCAGCATGAGAAGCAGCTTGCACTCTGATGCTGCAGTGAGAAGCACACATGTGACTGGACACCATTGGCGGGTGAAAGTGCATGGCCGTTCCCCTGAACCTCCCCTCCTCTCTTTCAGGACTGAAAGGCTCCTTCTCTCTCTCACTGACCTTCACTTCCCGACTAGCTCCTGATCCTACCCTGCTGGTCTACGCCATTTTTTCCAGTGGAGGTGTAATAGCTGACAAAATTCAGTTCTCAGTTGAGATGTGCTTTGACAATCAGGTAAGAGGGTAGTTGAAGAAGGTGGAGAAAGGAGTTGGGCATAAAGAAAGATCTGTGTGGGGCAGCACCTGTGGCTCAGTGAGTAGGGCGCTGGCCCCATATACCAAGGGTAGTGGGTTCAAACTGGCCCAAGGCAAATTGCAACAACAAAAAAAAATAGCCGAGCGTTGTGGCAGGCGCCTATAGTCCCAGCTCCTGGGTATGCTGAGGCAAGACAATCACCTAAGCCCAAGAGCTAGAGGTTTCTGTGAGCTGTGATGCCACGGCGTTCTACCAAGGGCGACAAAGTGAGACTCTGTCTCTAAAAAAAAAAGAAAAGAAAGAAAGATGTGTGTGCTGGGGCTGGAGACACATAGGTTCAAGGAAATAAGAAAATACTCCTGGCTTAGCGCCTGTGGCTTAAGTGGCTAAGGCGCCAGCCACATACACCTAAGGTGGTGGGTTCAAATCCAGCCTGGGCCCGCCAAACAACAATGATGGCTGCAACCAAAAAATAGCCGGGTGTTGTGGCGGGCACCTGTGGTCCCAGCTACTTGGGAGGCTGAGGCAGGAGACTCGCTTGAGCCCAGGAGTTGGAGGTTGCCATGAGCTGTGATGCCACAGCGCTCTACCCAGGGGGACAGCTTGAGGCTCTGTCTCAAAAAAAAAAAAAAGAAAATACTCTTGACATTGGATGTCATATAGTAGTATTTGTGTCTTTAGTATTTTAGGTTTATGTTGAAATCTATTTCTCTCCTGCTTCTTTTTAAAAAGTCATCCTGGGAAATCACATGTTCTATATAGCTGATCCACATATTCTCCTTTTCTCTACTTTTAGTCTTCTAAACTTTCTATATTGATCCACTGTACTGCTCACTTTTCCCAACTCTGTCATGGCATACAAATCCTAAAGATCTAGACTATACAAAGAAAAGTAAGTACAAAAGGGTAGGAATGAGTTGGATAGCATCACTGGGATGTGTTGGCTGGTGATCCAAATCACATCATTTCCCCTCTGTCCAGGCTGACCCTTTTCCTTTCTCCAGGTGGCTGTTGGCTTTTCACCTGCCCAGCAGCTTCCAGGGGCAGATGTGGAGCTACAGCTGCAGGCGGCTCCTGGATCCCTGTGTGCGATCCGGGCTGTGGATGAGAGTGTCCTGCTTCTTAGGCCAGAGAAAGAGCTAAGCAACAGCTCTGTGAGTAGTCTGCTGATCAGGTGGGAAGAGGGAGTTGGTAGAGAAGAATTCAACTGCATTAGAATCAGAAGTAGATTTCAGGGAGTGAAGAGGAAGTCTTAGGGAAGTAATGAACCCCCAAAAGGTGGTAAAAAAGCTGGAAGAGAAATGAAGGTACAAATAATGGCATAAGAAGGACATGGTTAATATGAACACACAGATAAGAAAAGGAGACTCGCCCCGTAGCTCAGTGAGTAGGGTGCTGGCCACATACACTGAAGCTGGTGAGTTCAAGCCCAGCCCGAGCCTGCTAAACAATGACAATTACAACAAAAAAACAGCCAGTGGTGGGTGCCTGTAGTCCCAGTTACTCGGGAGGCTGAGGCAAGAGAATAGCTTAAGTCCAAGAGTTTGAGGTTGCTGTGAGCTGTGACACCATAGCACTCTACCGAGCATAACATAATAAGACTCTGTCTCCAAAAAAAAAGAAAGAAAGAAAAAGAAAAGAAAAGAGAATGAAATAGGAGATAGGATTATGAAGAGAGGTAAGAAGATAGAGGTTAAAATTTTTGAAGTAAAATTGGTGGTTACATTAGAATAAATGTAAAAATAATTCTGGAGTAACAAAGGGAGTAGTGAACCGGGCAACAGAATCTGAGAGAAGTTCCTCAACTGATTTCATGGTGTCAATACTTTATTTTCTTTGCCCCTCTTTTCTCAGGTCTATGGGTTGTTCCCATTCTGGTATGGTCACTACCCCTATCAAGTGGCTGAATATGATGAGTGTCCAGTGTCTGGCTCGTGGGACATTCCTCAACCCCTCATTGACCCAGTGCCTGAGGGGCGTTCGAGCATGCCTTCCATCATGTGGAGGCGCTGGTTCTCTGAAGGCATAGACCTTTTCAGTTTTTTCCAGGTAGATGTTCTTACTCAATTTATTCTTATAGAAAGAGTGGTGATGGGAAAGAGAGCAAAGGAAAGTCCACATTTAGGAAAGCAGAGATACTCATATGGGTGCTGACAGGGGAAAAAAAACTTGAAAGAAGCTTTTGACCTAGAAGGCAGACTCTCTAGGTTTTATAATAGAAGTTGCCAAATTACTTTGGAAGAGAACCACCGTGAGGACTATAAACCTGTAAACCTAGTTCTCCTTTCCTTGGGGGATCTACAAATAGTGATTTTCATGGGATCAGACAAGTAGAAAATTGTCTGATCCCTGTCCTTAAGGAAGGCTTCCCAGAAGTTTCTTATCATTATTATAAAAACATTTTGCACCTATGTTATGAGCAGGGGTTTAGGATTTTGTGTGACTCAAACCTGACCAGGTAGTCTCCAAGGTCAGGTCTGGTTCACCATTGCATTCTCTCTAATGCCTGACACTCTTAATTCTTATTGCATTTTGGTTGAGTTGTTCAAGCTGATATGGTCCCTGCCCTTAGAAAATTCAGAGTGTCACATAAAGACACAGTGATCAATATATGGAAGAAGAATTAGATGCATTTTCTGATGAGATAAGTTGAACTGAAAACCTTTCATCCTGGCTGGAGTAGAAGTGAACCAATTTTGGTAGCTGAGTACTCAGTAATAACCACCATTCACACCATTAATGAAAAAAGTATGTTTTGTTTCAGTCCTTAGAGAATAGAATTTCCGGACAGTGTCCCTTGGGGTAAGAGAAGGGATTACCTTAACAGTTCATTCTCTGGTCTCTTTGGTGCCTGTCAGACTCTGGGCTTGAAAATACTGTCCAATGCCAAAATCAAGAAGCCTGTAAATTGCAGTTACTCATTTCCAAAAGATGGCCGCATAATAGGTGGAAGTAAGTCACCTCCATGATCTGTGAGTTCCCTTTGGAGGAGTGGAGTTGGAATCTCTGAAAACTCCCTCTTTGCTTCCTGTTCTTGCACCGAGCTTTGAGCCTCAGAGTGCGAATGGGTTCTGCATCACAGATGCAGGAAGTTTCCCAAAAGTTCTCTCTCTGAGGAGGGCTTTTGAAGCCTGAAGTCCTTATCTGTTCATTCCCTGGCCTTGCTGCCACTCTCACCCCCACCCCCCACCCCCACAGCCTCTGTGTTCAGTCACTTCCCCAGAGGCCCCTTCTCCTTGTCTCTTCCTAGGATGTGCTCTGCTTCCCCCTGAATTTCTTTCTAGTAATCCTTCTACCTTAGTTTATATCACAACAGAAGTCTTCTGTTTTCCAAAATTCTCATGCCCTCATTCTCATCATCAGGTGCAGGTGCTGATATTCCTCCAGAGGGCTTTAGTTCATCCTCCGCCTCACTTCCTTCAGAGGGTTCTCAGGTCCGCCAGTACTTCCCGGAGACCTGGCTCTGGGATCTGTTTCCTATTGGGTAAGTGATGACTCTAAAGTATGGTGATATGATACAGTGTGGAGCCCACAGAAAACTCCACATCATTCCTAATGGATCTAGGTCTTGAGCTGTGAATGTTTGATGGAATAAGGGAGCTTGTTTCTTCCCCAGAATTCTTATAGAATCATACACAATCACTGAAAATGAATCACACATCTTCACATTCACAGTGCAGAGTGCATTCTCACTCCAGGGCTACTCATGTAGAGAAACATGTTAGGCCAGGTGGGGTGGCTCACACCTGTAATCCTAACACTCTGAGGGGCTGAGATGAGTGCATCACCTGAGCTCAGGAGTTTGAGACCAGCCTGAGTAAGAGTCAGACCCCCATCTCTACTAAAAATAGAAAAACTAGTTGGGCACTCTGGTGGGCACCTGTAGTCCCAGCTACATGGGGAGGCTGAGGCAATAGGATCGCTTGAGCCCAGGAGTTTGAGGTTGCTGTGAGCTATGATGCCACAGTACTCTACCCAGGGCAAGGGAGTGAAAATCTGTCTCAAAAAAAAAAAAAAGGCACATGTTGACATTAGTTCTTGCCCACTGCTTATATGCTCATTTTGATAAGCCACAGAGCACAGATCCAAAGGTCACCAACCCCTCTTTCAGGTATGCTCACACACACACATCTTCCCTGAGCCCCCTATACCCTGTCATCCTTTCTCCATCTTCCTACATCCTCACTCACCTGAGGCTTCACCCTGAAAGTTACATGTTCACCCAGTTCAATTGCCTCTTTACTTTCCCCCCACACAACAAAAATAATGCACTTCTGCAGATGAATCTGTAGCTCAATTCACAAATGCTCTCCTCCCACACTGCCTCTGCCTCACACGGGCTCTCATGTTCTCACAGTGACTCTGGGAAAGAAGTGGTCCCTGTCACAGTTCCTGATGCCATCACCGAGTGGAAGGCCATGACTTTTTGCACCTCCCAGTCCAGAGGCTTTGGTCTCTCACCCACTGTTGGACTAACTGCTTTCCAGCCGTTCTTTATTGACCTGACTCTCCCTTACTCAGTTGTTCGTGGGGAATCTTTTCGTCTTACTGCCATCGTCTTCAATTATCTAAAGAACTGTATCAGGGTGAGAGCCACCAGGGACACAGGAGGCAGGTGTTGGCCCTGGAACCACAACCCCTGCCATAAGTTTGTCCCTGAATTGGAAGCATACCAGTTTTCCCTGGGAAAGGGGCGAGATGTTGGTGCCTCAGCCCCCACATTTCCCCAGGCTTCTGTGTGCTATCTCCATTCTCATGCCCTTCATCTCTTAAACATACTCTTCAGGTTCAGACCAAGCTGGCCGAATCGGATGAGTACCAGGTGAATTCATGGGCAGACTCTCAGGCCTCCCATTGTCTCTGTGCAGATGAAGCAGAAACCTACCACTGGAATATCACAGCCATCAAACTGGGTAAGAGGGAAGTGGGAGACAGGCATGGAAAGCCTAGCACAGAATCTCAGGATTGAGAACTCTAACCTTTCCTTTACTGTATTTGCTTTGTTTCCTCCTCCCTCTGTCTTTTATTTGACTCTATTTTCCTTCTTCCTATGGTTATGTAAGTAAATAAAAATATTCTCTGAGACTGGGCACAGTGGCTCAGACCTATAATCCTAGCACTCTGGGAGCCTGAGGCCAGTGGAGCTCCTGAGCTCAGGAGTTGGAGACCATCTCTACTAAAAATGGAAAAACTAGCCAGGCGTGATGGAAAGTGCCTATAGTCCCAGCTGCTCAGAAGGTTGAGGCAAAAAGATTGCTTGAACTCAGGAGTTTGAGGTTGCTGTGAGCTGTGATACCATGGCACTTTACCCAGGTTGGCAGAGTATAAGACTCTGTCTCCAAAAAGAAAAGGAAGAAAAAGTACTCTTTGATGGGTGACAAAACAAATTTATCCAAACTGGAATGTTTTGAGTGTGAAAAGGAGACTTCTTAATGTTCATACCAGGACAAGGCATCTATGGTCATGTCAACTATTTAAGCACTTACTATGGACCAGGCACCACTCTAGCTGCTTGACATGGATTGATTCATCTAATCTTCACATTGACCCTAGGAGCTGCTTGTAGATTAAATTGCTTCAACTCAAAGTATGATCTTCAGGTATATTAGTTATCTACGGTTGCTTGACAAACTACTGTAAGACTTAGGTGGCTTTAAAAACAAACATTAAAAACAAACATTACTTGTCATACAGTTTCTGTGGGCCAGTAATCTTGGTACAGCCTATCTAGGTACCTCTGGCTCAGGGTATCTCATGAAGTTGCTGTGAAGCTGACAGCCAGAACTGGGGTCTCACCTGAAGACTGGACTAGGATAGGATCCATTTCAACCTCATTCTAAAACCTCTGATCTTTACAGGCTGTGAGACTGAGGGCCACAGTTCTCAACCTCAGCTGTTGGCTAGAGGCCTCATTCAGTATCTCGTAACATGAATCTTCCCACTGGGCTGCCTCATCACATGACAGCCATCTTTCCCCAGAGCAAGCGATTTGAGAAAAAGAGTACACCAAGACAGAAGCTAAAGTCTTTTTTTTTTTTTTTAACAACCTAATCTTATGGGACAGGATTATATATAAATAGCAGGATGCTATTTTTAGCATTGAAAGCCCTTGGAGGATACCTATTTATTGGGCCAGCATCACTGGCACCACCTGGAACTTGCTAGAAATGTAGAATATAGCCCCCCTATACCTAGGTCTACTGAATCAGAGTTTGCATTGTAACAAGATTCTCCCAGATGATTTGTCTACTGTTAAAGCTTAAGAAATAATGGTCTGGCTCGGCGCCTATAGCTCAAGTGGCTAAGGCGCCAGCCACATACACCGAAGGTGGCGGGTTCGAATCCCCAGCCCAGACCCTCCAAACAACAATGACGGCTGTAACCCACCCCCAAAAAAATAGCCGGGCGTTGTGGCAGGCGCCTGTGGTCCCAGCTACTTGGGAGGCAGAGGCAAGAGACTCGCTTGAGCCCAGGAGTTGGAGGTTGCTGTGAGCTGTAATGCCATGGCACTCTACCCAGGGGGACAGCTTGA
>CAUYTI010128452.1:0-16495 GCA_963575145.1 Galago senegalensis
GGAAATAAAGCAGCAGGCTGCCATCCACACTCTTTTTTTTTTTTTTTTTTTTAGAAACAGTCTCAGTTTATCACCCTTGGTAGAGTGCTATGGTGTCACAGCTCACAGCAACCTCCAACTCCTGGGCTTAGGCAATTCTCTTGCCTCAGTCTCCTGAGTAGCTGGGACTACAGGTGCCTGCCACAGCGCCCGGCCATTTTTTTGTTGCCGTTTGGCTGGGGCAGGGCTTGAACCCGCCACCTTCAGTATATGGGGCCAGTGCCCTACCCACTGAGTCACAGGCACCGTCTCATCCATACTCTTTTGTTCTCCATGTATTTAAAATTGACATGGTTCATGTCCCACCCGACACAGGTGTATAGGGACCATAGAAAATCCTCCTCTGAGTAAATGCACGTTTTAATTTTGGGATGTGGATTTTGGGAGAAAAGCAGGAGCTCAGGACTATAATTTAAAATGATTGATGTGAGTTACAAAATTAATCTTTTCCTGGATGGTACAAGATCTGGCCAAGGAGACCATTAAGCATGTTCCTTCCAAAGACGATTTTGGATATTTGCTGTATTAAAATCTCCTCTTTTCTTTGTCTCCAAAAAGGGTGGCCATATTTCAGAATCCAATTTGAGAGTACTAGTTGTGTGTGGAGGCAGGGGGCTGGGAAGTGGTAGGGTTGCTTTTTCTGTTGACTACTCCACTCTTTATGGTCAAATTAATCTGCCACAGCAAAATTTTAATGTTTCAAAATTTCTGAAAGTGTTTTTCTGGCATAGTCACTTAGTTTGCATCTCTGTTAGCTTTTAGATTATATCTTCCACATGCCATAGAATCTAAATGATGTTGGTTGGCACCCAGTCCAATTCTTTGCCTAATATACAAATTCACTTCATAATATCCTAAAGAGATGGCCAATCTGTCTTTGCTAGAAGACTTCTAATGATGAGATTCCAATGATTCTATTTTGGGCAGCTTAAATTGTTAGAAAGTTCTTTCTGGCTCAGCGCCTGTGGCTCAAGTGGCTAAGGCGGGTTCGAATCCAGCCAGGGCCCACCAAACAACAATGACGGCTGCAACCAAAAAAATAGCCAGACGTTGTGGCGGGCGCCTGTGGTCCCAGCTACTTGGGAGGCTGAGGCAGGAGACTCGCTTGAGCCCAGGATTTGGAGGTTGCTGTGAGCTGTGATGCCACGATGCTCCACCCAGGGGGATCACTTGAGGTTTTGTCTCAAAAAAAAAAAAAAAAGAAAGAAAGTTCTTTCTTACTTTGAGTCCAAATACATCTTCCAATAAGATGTACTCATGATCTGGAGCTGTGGCAAGAAGTCCAAGGAGTTTTACGTATTGGAAGAAAGTGATCAAGTCTCCACAATGTTTTTCTCCTTATGATCAGCTGGCTGCTCTTCTGATCGCCTTCTTTCCTTCTCCCCTCTGTTACCAACAACACCTCCCCTCCCCCAGCCCAGCTTGAAGGGGTGACATCATTTAAATCCCGTGGGCACAGGGAGTTAAACTGGCCCCATCAACTGAAGCCTTTGGTTGCTTGTGGGGAAGACAGACTTGCTTTGCTCCTCCAGGAACCTCAACAGCCATTCCTGGTCTGTGAAGGGAGCCACATATTAAGCAGAAAGCCCAAAATGACTTGCCAGATCAAGTTCTACCTCAAACCAGCAAGACCTGCCTTTTCAGTCACACAATCCAGTAATTTCCCCTATGGCAAAGGCTCCTTTGAGCTGAGATTTTGGTTCCCTGAACCTGAAAGCTGCCTGCAGGACCCAGGCATGGTTTCACATTCTCCACCTTTGCAGTCACCTCTCTCTGATGTTTCCATATGTGCATGATCCTCATACAGTGTGACACTCCCACCTGAACACATACCTTGGATGACTGGCTTACAGCACCTTGTTCTGGGCACCATGTGTTACACAGCAAAAACTCATGGAAGCTAAAAGTACATTCACTTTTTTGACAGCCATATCACACAGCTCAACTGAGAGGAAACAGATAGGTATATAAATCTTACAGGACTGAAAAGAATATTTTTTTCTAGTATTCTATTCCTTGTATGTTTTATTTGAGAGTCCAAGTGTGTGGATGATGAAACCAACTACATAATCTGGACCAGTCTGAAGAAGTTTCTATCTGTGTCCTCTCTCCTTTTATTTGTTTTGAGGAGAGGCCTGCCTAGCACTCAAGTGCAGTCACAGACTCACAGACTCTTGACTCATGGAGTCAAAGTTCTTTATTTTTTAATACAACCTAGGTCCCCTCATATGTCATCACTGAATTCCTCCCTCATCACATCCCTGCCATTGGGACTTCTGTCTGAATCTGAATTCACCTGGTGCTGAGGACTTCCTGTCTTCAGACTGTCCCTTCTGTCCCTTGCCCAGTTGTGCCTCCTGACAGTACAACTTCAGTACATTTTCTTTGATAGGAGAGTCCTCAAAAGACAATAGCACACCTCCTGAGAAGTATGTATCCTCTGACATTAATGTTAGCAGGGAACAGTGGAAGAATGGGACACAGAAGCAAAGAGAGGGGACAAAACAATTTAGTACCTCAAGACATGTGTTCTTGGTTCCTCCTGATGGTAAAATTTGCTTTACCAACACGTGAAAAGTAAACTTGGACTAAAAACCAACTCCACTGATTCATATATGTTTATCAAGAACTTATTCTATGCCAGGCACTGTACCAGACTCTGGGACCCAAAAGATGGATTAAGCCTTTCTACTCCACAAAAATGAATGACTTATTTAAGGTCCCTGAAACTTAGTGGAATGGCTAAGGTTTAAGCAAAGGGCATTTGTACTGTCCCGTAAATGTCACTCTGCATTTTCTTTTTCTTTGAGGCAGAGTTTCACTACGTAGCCCTCAGTAGAGTGCTGTGGTGTCTCAGCTCACAGCAACTTCAAACTCTTGGGCTTAAGTGATTCTCTTGCCTCAGCCTCCGGGACTACAGAGTCACTCAGCATTTGAACAATTTGCTTTGTTCCCTCAGGGTTCTGTAGATTTCTAAGACACCTTCCCCTTTTCTCCTCCCCATGGTGGTATTTCTTGGCATTTTAAGGAAGGTTGCTTCATGGGCTTTAGACTCCATATATCCACTGGTTTTCTTCTTCTTTTTAACCATGATATATGTGACAATGTTGTGTAGTCTTCTAAGACTTTAAGATCATTGCAGTTGCAGCCAATATGGGATGAGGAAGGAAAGAATCTTGAAATGTAGTTGCACATAATCTTATTAATTAACATGTGTCTTGGCTGGCACCTATAGCTGTGTGGCCAGGGAGCCAGGCACATATACCAGAGCTGGCGGGTTTGAACCCAGCCCGGGCCTGCCAAACAATAATGCAATGACAACTACAACCAAAAAATAGCTGGGTGTTGTGGTGGGCACCTGTAGTCCCAACTACTTGGGAGGCTGAGGCAAGAGAATCACTTAAACCCAAGAGCTTGAGATTGCTGTGAGCTGTGACGCCACAGTACTCTACCAAGGGCAACATAGTGAAACTGTCTTAAAAAAAATGTGTCTTACTGGCTTGACTGTAAATGAACTTTAAAATAGATTTAAAGAAAAGAAGCAATGGATCAAGAATGAACTATTCTTGGCTGTGAGCCTCTCTCTTTCTTTCTATGTGTGTATAAAATTACATATATGAAATTAATGTATTTATTAACTAGACAAAGTTAACTTTTGTTTCAGAGTTTTAGCTCACATCTGCTATTTTTTTTTTGAGACAGTCTCACTTTGTCACCCTTGGTAGAGTACCATGGTATCACAGCTCACAGCAAACTCCAACTCTTGGGCTCAAGCAATTCTCTTATTTCAGCCTCCCGAGTAGCTGGCCCACCACAACACCTGGCTATTTTTAGAAGTGGTGCCTTGCTCTTGCTCAGGCTGGTCTTGAACCTGGAGTTCATGCAATCCACCTGCCTTGACCTCCAGGAGTGCCATTATTATAGGCATGAGCCACTGAGCCTGGCCCACCATCTGCCATATTTTAATGTAGGTAAAACCAGGTTTGAATAAACTCCAAGGAACACTTGGGGGGACATGGTGGTGAAAGGATGTCTGCAGGATTCGAAAGGGGGTGGCAGGTGCTCATACAAGATGAAAGGAGTCACAGAAATACCTAGTTCAGCATTTTTCAGACTCTGTTTACCATGTAACATGTAGTTCAAGCAAGATACTACTTAGACACATTTAAAAATTACCAGATGGATGCAGAGCTGCTCTTGTGGTTGCGTGTACACATACACGTGGGTGGATTCCCACCTACTCTTTGTTGGGAGTCTTCCCAAATTATCAAATCACTAATCTAAGGCACCTCCATTATTTTCCAGATGAGGAGACTAAGGTCTAAAAAGAAAGGTCAAGTCTAGAACTCAGTCATCTGTGTGTGTCTGGGTGGAAACCATACACTGTCAGTGATTCAGTTTGTCGCTTGACAGGCATGTCCTTTGCTGCCTCCCAGCCCTTCTGCCCTGAGTCACTGAATGCTTCCAGCTGCCTGGCTACCAAGAAGACATAGGGCTGTCCAAAAACAGGGGTTGGAAGGAGGGCTTTGGTCAGGAACTTTCTTTTGTTTACAGCATTTTACCAACCAGTCCAGAGTCAAGGTTTCCTCATGCCCAGAAGTGTGCTCTCTGCAACCTGTTTCTGAACAAAAAATAAAACAAGACAAGCTTCTTTACTCCCTTTGGTCTTTTCTCTTAGGACCTTATAGGCCAACAGCTTCTTCTCTCATAAGACTATTCCACTCCCTAGCTGTTCTTCCCTTGTCCTCATTGTGGTCACCACCTGCAGACTTAACAGAGTCCATACTTCTAACTGGCTGCCTCAGTTTCCCACAATTCCTTTAAGATGACACATTAGTTCTGTGCATAAACAGACAACTGCCTCCTTTCCTCCTTCCTAGCAGTCCCTAGGACCCTCTTTCCACCTGGTGTGTCCTGGCAATCTCCAGTCCTAAATGGAATCAGCTCTTTGCTCCTTTTAGGCAACTCATTGATTTTTCAATGAACTTAGCTTGTCTGTTTTATTGGCACTAAAGAGGGTTGGGTTCTTAGCATCATTAACATTTTAGTTGAGGAAGAATTCCCAAATGCCACAGGCATTAATCCCAAACTGTTAAACATCTAAAAAGTAATCTGTGCTCAAACAAAGCTCGGCCAGGTCTGTCCCCTTTTTAACTTGGATGCCAATGAGCCCCTAGCCCCAAATCTACCCAAGTTTTCTATACTGAGTGGTGATAAGGAAAACACTGGAGTATAATAAAAGTTGATGTCTTTGTCTGTGGCTGCTACTACTACTGCCATTGAGGACCACTTTCCCCCCAGGGATCCATATCTACTCAGCAATTACCTGGCAGGCACAGGGCATCCTGGGACAGTAATTTCCATCTCTGCAGACACACCAGTTGGAGGCAGTACTTGAGTGGATGGGTGTATAAAATAAAGACGGCCATTCAGGCTCAAAACCTCTGGGTGCCTCATCTCACTTTCTCTCTCCACCATCCCGCTAGAGTGAAAAGACCCTGCACTGGAAGTGGGAGATGGTCTGATCCTGTTGTTGAATACTCAGTAATCATAAATGAGACATTTAATGCAGTGGACTCCCATTTCCTCCTCTGTAACATAAAAGAGTTGAACTACATCATTGTAAGACCTCTTCACATTCTGAAATCAGGATTCCGTGAAGTAACAGGCTCCACCAATAAAACCAAAGATGGGAAAGTGGAAGGCCTCCTGGACCACAGAGCCTAAGAGGACCATCACTTGAAAGCCAGACTGGCTATCAGGTTCATTACTTTAACCTTTGATTTTATTTCTGAGCTAAACTGACTATTTAAAAATTGCATAAGAAACACATTTCCCAGTTACTGAACTAAAAACGACTAGATTCTGTATGTCATTCTATATATTATTATAAAATCGTGATTGCGAATGATAAATTGTAACTCACAGAAGAAAGACTATAAAGGAAGGCTCTTGTGGGATCAGAAAAGTAATTCATTTTAGTCTTACCTGGTGTGAGACATGGTCATATATTTTCAGAGTTACACTGGTAAATCCCTAAAGTAGTTTCTAGAAATATAAATAATACTAATATTACCTTACTCTTGTTCACCATCTTATATTTTTCAAAGTGCACTCCTTTGATCATTTGACAGTTCCTCCCTAGCAGTCTAAATAATGTCCTGTGATGTGTCACGTCAAATTCATAGGGCATTAGGGAACTTCCTATAGAAATGTGCCAATGCCCTCAGGGGCAGAGAGATCTTCAGACTCTCTGAGTCTGTACTCAAACAAAGCTCGGCCAGGTCTGTCCCCTTTTTAACGTGGATGCCAATGAGCCAGTGACTTCCAGCCTCAGATTGGCTCCTGGTCATCACAAAGGGACTCAAGAAATCCTCAAATCCAATTTCTCTTATTTGGTCCCTGCTACACTTGCCATCTCCATCCTGACAAAACCCACCTCCCTCCTCTACCATTCTGCCCTTTCCCTCTTCCTTCCCTCCAGGTATTACTCTAAAAGTCACCTAGGGGGACTGCTAAACTGTTAGAGAAGTGCAAGTACGAATACTAGTTTCAGGTAAAGTACTAGAAGGATACTGAATACAACACGCTGTTTTAGGCCTTTATCTTTTTTCTTTTTTTGATGGCTATTAGACAAAAAGGCCTTTATCTTATACCAGATAAATTTCTGTTGACTTGAGTGCCTAGAATACCCTTTCCCATCTTTCTAGCCTCAGAGCCTCAGCCCAAGCATCATCTATCCACTCTGTGAAACCTTCTTGGCTTTCTGGACACTTCCTTTTCCTCTCCAGGACAGACTGCCCACCTCCAGGAGGGTATCAATTGCCATTTTTTGTGTTTTGTTTTGTTTTTTTCTCCCACTGGACCGGACTCTTTGAGAACCTGGACCACATCTGTTTCATTTCTGTGTTGCTAATGTGTGGCACAGTGCCAGGCACTGAGGAGGGACTCGATGACAAATAAATGTTGAATTAAATTGAAAAGACGCTATAAAAACCAACGTAAGGTTAGAACTTTATACATACCTCATGTGAGGTAATAGTAATTTAACAGAAAATTTCACATTTCTCCCTACAGTTTGGGGATGATTTCTCTTCCATTTCCACACACTAGGACATACTAGGAACCCATTTCCTGCTTTTGGCATATCCTAAAATTGTAAGACCAAGACCTCTTGATAAGTATTTGATGGATACTATGAGAAGAATTTGACATTTGCAATCTAAAATTCCTGAGAAGCAGCAAATGTGTATAAGTGAACATCTTCATGTTACTTAAGTTTTGCCTCTGCGTTTTGTAGAATATAAAGCTGATTTTATGGCTTAAAATACAAAAATACTTTAATGTCTATATCCTAAATAGTAAGAACAAAAACAAAACACACAGGTTAGCAATCTGCTCAAGAAGAAAACTGCATGTATATTGTTCCTTTAAATTTTTGCCAGTTAAAGATAAGTAAAGCTTGGGGATAATTACTAACTGCTTTTTTTTCTTTGATAAGAGACCTCACATAAAAATTGGACATTTAAAATTTACTTAAATCCTTGATGTCCTAAACTTTAAAAAGTTTATATAACAAAGGACAGATTCTAAACACCTCTTTTAAAAGAGGGCAAACTTTTTAGGTATTTTGCAGTTCTAAGTATGATGAGTAATATAAATAAGATTATGCTAACTATGGTCTCAATTTAAGATAGACTATAAGACAATATTAAACAATCAACTTTAGGATTAGTAACAATATACCACAGGCTTTTAAAACACAAAGAAAATTAAGTTAAAAAACTCAAGTATTTCTACATTAGCATTTGAAAAGTGTTTAATGTTTTTAAATAGTTTTTAGAACATATGCTTTCTACTCTATTATGAAACAAATACTCTACCCAAAGCACAATTTATTACTACAAAATAAATGTTTAAAAGACAGTCTGCCAATTGAAAAAACAAAACACATTAAAATAGCAGGTTTCCAAGCCAAGTTAAACAAATATGTTCTCCTTGACAAGCTGCTTACATTTAAATGGAAACAGGGCAAATCTGGTCAATAATATGGATTGCATATAATAAAAAGGACCTTAGATCATGTTAATATAAGGATCAGAAAGCAGGAACTTCAATTAAAACCATCCAATTATTTAGCAAACTTTCAGATACAGCAAATAAATTAACCTGTTTTAAATGAAAGTACTCGGGTAAGTAGCTTTTTGACCTATGAGTAAGTCTTGCTAGCAACAATCACAGAAGCAAGAACCTGCTGAAGCAAGGCCAAAGCCCCCCAATCAAACAAATGTTATCAGTAATCAAAAAGCATTTGCAAAACCTATTTCCTTGGTTGGGGGGGGGGTTCCGAAGCAAATGCCACCTACAGCTCCTCTCATACTTTGATACACAGTGCATAGGGCTGAACACACATATCTCTTACTCATGAATGACTGGGGCATCTTGGTGTTAACAATAGGATATTTTCATTTCTGTACTATCTTGTAGTGAAGGGCAGTTCTTACACAGCAAAGAATAAACATCTTTCACTTAAAACCTATTACCTATGTATGTTTAACTTGTATGGGATTTAAGAATGCCTCTTTATTGAGAGAAGTAATATGTCATCATTTTGTTTAGCTAACAGGCCTGACAGTCCTGTCTCCTTAAGTTAAGAACAGTAGATCTCAATTTCATACACTGGTGGCAAAAGCTGGCAGAATAAGTGAGAATTAGCCAATTGGTGGTAAAAGTTTCTAATTCTAAAGATTCTGAATTTCATTTTTCTTAGTCCTAATTATTATTTTGGCCAAATATAGCGCTTTTTATAAATAAAATGATCTCTATGTACTGCAATAATTTATTTGAATGCTATTCTTATGTGTTTTTAACAAATAACATTACTATACACGGTTTCTCTTATCTTTTTGATCCTTTTTTACTACTTATCATCTTTATTTGAAACAGATTTTTAACAGATAATCGTGATCGTTACAACAATATCTTGCTTGCATTTTATTCAAATAATTCTTAAAAACAGCTTAAAAAGCCGTTTGGAATAACATCAAGCTTGCCATCAATCAAATGAAAAAATTCCGCTGGCGGTTGTATAAACATCAGATCAAGTCTGATGTCTTCAAGGATTTCAGAGTGAACCATAAAAAACTCCATTAACTTCTGACAAAGAATGCAAATTAATCACAACATGGGGTGAAATGAAATTAAAGGCTCTTTTCTAATCAATGACAAGGCAGGATGAAATATTTGTTACTCTCTCTGCACTCTTACTGCCTAGGATGTTTGCACTTCCCTTGCAAAGCCCCAAATGTAAGGTGTGAGTACAGATTCACTCACAGTGAATTCAACACCCCCCACCCCCAAGCTATCTGCTTACAAGTCGTGGAGATTCACAAAACACACTAATCATCTGAATCTCAGGTGCATCCAATTTGTTATTCACACTCTCCCATGCCAGTGAAAAGCCTGGCGCAGACAGATGCACCAGGAACCCTAAATGACAGTTTTGGCCTCCGGAAGTACGATCACTACAGCAAAATCTAGTACAGCCTCCAGGTGAAATGTCTGGAGCTCCATATGGAGCAGGGAAAATTAACAACAAGATGAAAATCACTGCAGCAGCAGGGAGTCAGAATTTTTGAAAAAAAAAATGAAATTTAAAGATGAAGAAAGAGAAGTAATAAATTAATGGGGTGTGAAAACATTCAAAGCTTTACAATACCAGGGGCATTATTTGCTCAGATTTTTTCCCTTTTTTAACTTCAGGTCATTTTTATGTAATTTATTAACCAAGATCAGGAATTGTAGCCAAAAGAAGAACAATATTTTTATACATGCAAAAGTACTTTAAATACATTTGGGTTTGTATTATCTTCACTTTCCCGTGGCATCTTGCTTACCAAATTTCTAATGCCAGAGCTGATGCATCCCCTGAGAAGTCTCCTTAATGGATTTACTATCATCCTAATGCAGGGCGCTGCTGTAAAGTTTGAATGAAGGATGACAATTTTTTAGCAGGCAATCCTTTTCATTTCTCCTAAATTATGGTGTCATTAAACAAATCATTGCCCACCATCATGTTTTTTATCTAATAAGTCAACTGAATTTGAATCTACATGATTAACTATACGCAGCTCCCGTCCCTGTCCAGACCTGCACATCTTTCCATCTTTATTAAAGCTAAATTGTTCAAGCAATTGAGGCACTGTTTGTTTAAAACGCAATTTTAAAAACTTTAATTTCCTACTATATGCTTCCCAGGCACCCAGAATTTAATGGCACTGAGGTCAGTAAGGGTTCTGAGGCCCTTTGGACTCCCTGTCACTCTGCTAAACACACACTAAGAAAAGCAAAAGGGCTCTAGGGAATGGTCCTGTCATCATCTACAATGGCACGACCCTCCGGTGCTCAACACTTCCTGTCTGTACAAGAGGCCTCCCTAGGGCAGAGAAGGCAAACTAGAAGAAGGGGTTGATGGGACTGAGTGGGAAGGTAAGTGGGGGTATGAAGAGCCAGCCAAATTAAGAGGTTGCAGAGCCAGGCATTTGGTTTAACTGCCTATGGGTCAAGAACCAACTATACCCATTCCTGCCTAAGGCAAAGTGTCTCATCTCTCTGGGCCTCAGTCCACTCATCTGGAGGCTGGAAATACTAGTCCCTGTAGGTGGAATGCACAGCCTCATTCAGATACCAAAAAGTGCTCTGGAGCTCTATGTGCAAAAGGTGCCAGATAACTCCAAGACACCACTGTTCTTCATACAAGCCATAGAATAAGAATGCACATTTATAGTAGCTCCTAACCTTTTTTCTATACAATTCCAAACTGCGCGCCAATGAGGCTATTCAAGCCTAAGGCCTTAAGGAAACTACAATAGTCAGTGCTTTCAAATAACAAACACCTGACCCACAAAACAATGAATTTCATATAGAATGATTACCTCGACAAACATGATCCCAACAAGACCCTGGCCCTTTAACCTTTACGTTGGTCCCAAGTGACTGGCTTTCCCTAACATCCTCCCCACACCCCTCCCCCACCTGTGTCCCAACTGGATACACACTGTGTCACCATCAGAAGGAGGGGCTGCTAATGATGTTCTTGTCATCAGCACTGATGCTGAGCTGAGGGAACAAGTCTCCCAGCTTTACCCTCTGCTCTTTTTGTGCTCTGCTCCAGTTGTGGGTGGCAGGTTGCTAAGAACATTCCTGTGCAACCTTCAGTTGGTATATGAAAATTCTGTTTTGTGCCGCAGCCTGGCCATTTGTACTTTTGTTTTTGCAGTTTTGGCTGGGGCCAGGTTTGAACCCAATGCCTCTAGTATATGGAGCCAGCACCCTACTCCTTTGAGCCACAGATGCCGCCCCCCTTGGTACTTTTCTTTTCTTCTTTTTTTTGAGACAGAACCTCAAGCTGTTGCCCCTGGGTAGAGTGCCGTTGCATCACAGCTCATAGCAACTTCCAACTCCTGGGTTTAAGCGATTCTCTTGCCTCAGCCTCCCAAGTAGCTGGGACTACAGGCACCCACCACAACACCTGGCTATTTTTTGGTTGCAGCTGTCATTGTTGTTTGGTGGGCTCTGGCTGGATTCGAACCTGCCAGCTCTGGTGTATGTGGCTGACGCCTTAGCCACTTGAGCTACAGGCACCGAGTCCCTTTGTACTTTTCTAAGTAGTTTTATATCCATACTCTCATTTGGAACAGATAGGAGAGGAAGGTTATCAAGATCTTCATTTTAGAGATGAGGAAACAGAGGCCTCAAGGAGTTACAAAGCAAGAATGAAGGCCTGTGGCAGAGCTGAGTTCTAATACTAGTCTCTGGCTCCTGATCCAGAGTTCTTTCCATTAGGTCAGTCTTAAGTTTGGTGGCCTAATATGACTTTGGGTTCACAGCACCAATTCTCAGGCACTGTCCCCAGCTCTGGAAATAGGGATTCAGAACAGTGTCATCTTAGGGATATATGAAAAGATTTCATGTGTTCAAGGATCAAACTAGTGGCTAAGTAGGATTAGGAAGGTAGTCTTCAGTGGAGTAAACAGAACACAGCTTTGACCCTATGGCTGCTTTGTAAAGTAGTGAGTTTCCTGTTACTAGAGGTAGTCAAGCAGTGTGGATATTTGCATTTCAGAGACCTTGTAGAGAAGTTTGACTTGATAACATCTACAATCCCTTCTAACCTGAGACTCCATGATTCACGCCTGCCTACTTCACTTGGGATTCAATGAAACCAAACCAGCTGCAGTTTAACAGTGAGTAAATCAGCCATTTTTCTGCCCAATTTATGAGGGGAGGCTATCTCATGAAGTGGCTATGAGTACAAATGAGATAACAGGCCAAAGAGATGGTGTGATCCCATAATCCAGTCTCTGTGATAGTATAAAAATATACATTTTTCTTCTTCATGTGCTTTATTTGAGGGGAAAATGAAGGAGGAAAGGTATTTTAAAAATATCCTTTCCCAACCTTCACGCTACAATACAAAGCCTGTAAAGGAAACACCAACTCTACCAAAAGTCACTATTCTAGCAATGAAGCATAGAAACTTCTATTGAAAGACCTGGGGAACAGATAAAAGTATGAATTCGGTGACAACATTCCCTCATCATTCAATTAATACAGTTTTCCCTCTACTCTGGCATAAAGGTCATTGCTAACTAGGGAGTTCGGCATAGTATTAGAATTTTCCAGTTTTGATCAAATGTATACTTTACATTCAGGAAAACAACGCTGCAAAGGTTTATGGTGTTTCCCTAAATTTGGCCACAGCCTTCATTTGTCAAATGCTCACTCTTTGGAAATTTTATTCATTTGCTTACACGTTCTCTATAAAGACTCGTTTGAGAAATATATCGTATAGGGCTTGTTCTGCTTATTTTCAAAATTTTAGGGGATTGCACAAATTGGCCAAACAGCAAATTGTTTGAAAATTATTGACAGAATAAGAGGCTTACCAAGATAAATATTCTAATGAGCTATAAATCCTGAAAATGTGATTTTAATTTGATGGGCTACCTAGAGCTAAGCAGCAAGGCTGTAAACACTAAAATCTTACTAAATGCTAGCTCGCGTGCATGCCAAGAGAGCACATTTTAGACTTCCTCTTTAAGGAAAAGATTATGTTTAAATGAACAAGTCCACAAATTTGAAAAGTGAGACTACTGCTCTTGAACCTAACAACTAGGAGGATTTCTCTTTCACTTATCTGATAGCTTTAACTATGAAAAAAAAAGAATACAAAAGAGACATTTCAGGGAGTGAAGGGTCTTTAAATGTCCACATGGGTACCAGGAGAATTTGCTTAAAACCACTTATAAAGATGGTAGAGAGAATGAGCCCCATCCTATTATTCAATAACCATGTTTGTGATGCATCTGCATAATCTAACCATGCATAAATTAGTATGTGTAATACAACACTTATTTGCATAATAATAGCAAGTTAATAGATGCTTAAAGAGCAGAGACCAACACCACCTTTAAATCAGACGTGCCTCCAGGCACTTTGGCCTGTACAGACCAAGATGCCAGAAAAACAGTGAGCATCAACCAGAGGAAAACAGTCAAACCATTCATTTTTCATCCCTCTAGACACTTCACTTATTTCCCCCACACACTGGGGAATCATTTTCAAACCACAAAACAGCTTTATATTTTAAGTGCCAGCACCCTTCAATAATAAAAATCTTGAAGAAATTATAAACATTAGCGGCAGCAATGCTAATACAATGGACTGTTTGTCTTAGTGACGTTGATAGGAAGGAGCAAAATCTTTAAGAAGAATATATTCAAAATCATGCTCACATAAAATTGGGGGCCCATCTAGCAAAATGAATGACCTAGATTAGAAACTCTCACCCTTCGCTTAATTCTTTAATTCAAATAAAATTTTAATTTTGAATCCAAAAGCTTGAAAAACGTATCAAGAAAAGCCTGGGTCTCTCTTTTGACTCCAATACTCATATGAATACACAGGTACTGGACCAGGAAAAGAAAAAACATCTCATATGTCACACAAAGGAAGAGCACAATGATCGCTTTCAACCTTTAACAAAGAAAGGAAAAAAATCAAGAGTTTAAAAAAATCAAAAAATCAATAGAGACTTCTAAATGACTCCTTTAAGATATCACTTTTCAATTTAACAGGACAGATTTATTTGTATGTGGCTCAAATGTTCACAATTGCTCCCTGCACCTTCATACATAGGAATGAATGTCACAGTGGCAAACGGCAGTAATGAACAATCTTACCTGAGGATATGGAAACCTCCCAAGAGCAAGCTGGGAAAGGAAATAATATTTGTCTAGTTATAGATTTGCATGCAGGGCAGATCTCCTTAAGACAGACAAGTACTAAATTTCAGAATTCATCTAGCAAATATAAAAAACCTTACAACCTCAAATGTATAAACTAAATTATTGCTGTAATTACATTAAGAGCTGTATTTAGAATGGACATTTTCAATGGACAATGTTGCACCCCTAATAAAACAGTCTAATTTTAATAACTAAACATTACCCTTATGTGGTTTCTCAGCAATATTCTCAGCTCTATGGGCATTGTTCACATTTACATATGTACCACAGTTTCTTCTAGACAGAGATGTAAAAGAGATGATAGCTGTTTTCCTCTTGTAAAGGGGGAACATTTAATTGTTTCTTGCCCACAGTGCTGTAGAGTTTTGAGTTACAAGAATAAACGAAGGTCTGTAAGAAGCAGGGAATGGACCATGTTACCAAATTGCAAATTCATAATTGTGCCATTTTTTATCCACTTGGATTTTTTTTTTTTTTATCCATTTTCTTCCATAGTTAGAAGAAGGCCACCACTAGTGGAAAAATGGTCATTGCAAGACTGAAGTCAGGGCTCAGCGCCTGTGGCTCAAGCGGCTAAGGCGCCAGCCACGTACACCTAAGGTGGCGGGTTCGAATCCCCAGCCTGGGCCCACCAAACAACAATGATGGCTGCAACCAAAAAATGGCCAGGCGTTGTGGCGGGCACCTGTAGTCCCAGCTACTTGGGAGGCTGAGACAGGAGACTCGCTTGATCCCAGGAGTTGGAGGTTGCTGTGAGCTGTGATGCCATAGTGCTCTACCCAGGGGGATAGCTTGAGGGTCTGTCTCAAAAAAAAAAAAAAAAAAAGACTGAAGTCAGAACTGTAGCTCTAAGTGTGAAAACAGGAAAGCGAGTCCTTAGAGTTTCCAGTTCGGCTTCATTTGTAAACTGTTCTGTATTTCTCTGTACAGGTGACTTAATTCTGGTTTTTGAATCCTTATCTATAAAAATAAAATAATTCAACTAGGAACAGGCTTGATAGAAAGTAATAAGATAAAATTTAACAAACATATAACTTAAAGAAAATTGTGTCAAAATTTTGCAACTTCATAATGTAGTCCTTCTGAGGCCCTAACACCATTTATGTGTATTTGTAACAACTTTCAAAGTAGAATCATAACATCAGGAATTTTTTTTAAAAAATAGAGACAGGGTCTTCCTGTCACCCAGGATGGAGTATAGTGTCCACATTCATAGCTCACTGCAATCTCACACTCCTGGGTTCAAACAATCCTCTTGTCTCAGCCTCCCAAGTGGCTAAGACCCCTTGTGTGTACTCTACCACATTTGGCTAAATTTTTTAATTTTTTGTAGAGACAGCATCTTGCCATGTTGCCCAGACTGGTATTGTGATTTTAAAGCTATAATGGATCCAAGAGACCATTAACCCACTTTATAGACAGAATCTTAGCATTCAACTGACATTGTTCCCACACAGTAAGTAGAAGCCTAAGACATGACCCCAAGAACTGTGACTTAACATATTATGTTGCCTTTCTAGATTTTGAGAAGTGGTGCACTTATTTCAAAGACACACTGCTCAAACATTTCTCAACTCCTCTTTGGAAATCATATTTAGAATTATTTTAAGTAACAGAATACCTAATTCATCTTATATCTAATAAAATCTTATCCTGAATTTAAAATTACACCCCTCATCTTGTTGATCATGTGAATTATTTGTAGACTATGGATATTAGCCAAACTCAAGTCATCTACAAATAATAAATATTTTGTTACTTATTAAGGAAAGACATGAAGGTGCTGAGGTTTCCAAAGTTCTAAAACTAGTCTGAGCAATAGAAACACAGCAGGAAAAAGCCACATGACTTTACTTATAAGTGACTACTTTGCAAGGGCCAATACTCCTGGTGGTTTCGGTGTGTGACACACTTTTTGCATGCGGGACACAATTGTAAGAACGACCTTACCTAACAAATGCAATCAATGTAACCTGGTAGCTTATACTCTAAATGAATTCCCCAACAATTTTTTTTTTTTTTTTTTTTTTTGAGACAGAGCCTCAAGCTCTCCCCCTGGGTAGAGTGCCGTGGCATTACAGCTCACAGCAACCTCCAACTTCCTGGGCTCAAGCGAGTCTCTTGCCTCTGCCTCCCAAGTAGCTGGG